>JAJIZL010042829.1:11123-27064 GCA_023969395.1 Amblyomma maculatum
TCATTTGGAACTTGAGACAATTTTCAGACTCAACTCCTTACGAAAAACGGATCAATTTTGCAGATGTGTTCGCATGGGCCGCGGTGCAGCTTGGAGACAACCTCATCGAGAGCGACAATTTAACTTGGACGGTAAGTTTGACGCTCGCCCTGTTCTCATCTACGGAAGTATTCTATCTCGTGGAATACATTGTACGCTGAATAAAATAGACATTAGCAGCCTAAACAGGCGCTACTGACAGCAAGAACTCAATTTCTGACTTGCGAGCCCTTTGAGTATCGTTGATGGCTCAAATTTATAAATTACGAAAAAAAAAAAAACTACTGCAGTGCTGGAGAACCTCCACTTTCGGGTAAGGAAAATAGCACGCTTTCATGGTCTCGTCTTTTGCTTATTTGATATTTGTACTGCTTTCCAGCAGCGCAAGAAGAGCGCAGATTAACTAAAAACAGCCAAAGGATTGAACCAATTCCTGACACGATGGTGTGTAATCGTCGAGGTAGCTGCAATATAGAGAGTCTCTACGTGACGTAACAAATCTACACTTTGAGTAACCGAGGCTGCGTAGAATGGGTGATGTGATTTCCTGCGGTATACAGTGTTTAAACGGCAAATAAAAGCGGCTCAATCTGATTGAAGTAAAAAATTATTTTATTGGTTTTTTTTTTCTTGTGGCTACGTGCTCCTTTGTTTCGGCAGTTAGACGGATACGGGTGGAATAGTTGAAATTAAAAATTTAAAATTGTTGCACTGCCAATACATTCAAAATGGCGGTGTATACATCTAGGACTCCGAGATTATTTGTCGGCGTAGACTGGCTCTTAAAATGTGAAGCCAAAAAGAAAGCCTTTTTACCCCGTATTCTAGTGAAATATAGTTCGTTTCAAACTTACCTTTTTGTTCGCCGTTGAATTCAGAGGGTACCTTGCACTGCCACTCACGTTGAAACACACATCCTGGGGTCATTTTTGATTCTTTACATCTCATGCCCAATCCAGAAAGTCAATCCACACTATTTACCTCAAAAGCAAATTCTTTTTTTCTGATTTAAAAGTATGAGCAATAAATGTTCTTGTTGGTGCAGGACAAATTGAACATAGCCCCAAAGAGCGAGGAGAATAGCGTTTGACCTCAGTAAGCGAAAGGATTGGCCCTCGTGTCCTTTCAAACAACCTTGACAACCTTGCAATCACGTTGCTCCACTCCCCTGCTTTTCCCAGGATGAGCGAGTTCTCGTCGACGTGCAATCGCAGACCGAGACGCGCTCCGACGCCGAATACCTGAGGATCATGTTCCGAGTGTTTCCTTGTCTGGTCAGCCTTTGTATGATGCAGCCGTTCCTTGTAAAGAAGACCACCTCGGAACTGTGCACGGGGACCAAGGCAAGTTGGAAAATGGCAGCTGTATGCTTGTTGTTTCAAGAGCGGCCACATTGATGGACACTTCGTAAGGAAGAGGACGGTGGGGGCAGCTCTATATTTTTTTCCTTTAATTTAGCCGCGTGCTTCATGGTTCTCTCATCTAGCAACAGCGCTTTTCTGCACAAAACACCAGCCATTCGCCTCTTGTATGCCTGTACAGTGATTTCCAGTCAATAGCGTGCGCATCACCGGAATATATTCTACGACTCAACACCCGCATTGAAGACCTTATAACATAGATAAAATAATGCATATGCGAGCACGAGGAAATTGTACTTTTGTTCCCGGAAGCTTTCTAGCACGGCTGCACTATCTGTCGTCAATATGTGGACACCCAGCCATTGCGGTATAGCTGGAATTAAACGCGCTGATGCGGAAGCTAAGCTGGCTCACGCTGATCGAGCTTCTATCTAAGTCTAGTTGTGGAAAAGGGACGATGCAGCCTTACTGAATCAATAAATGCAGGCTGCCATGCAGATGCTCTGGAACCATGTGAGCCATCAGCAGGACCGCGTCTCTCGGTTTGATGCTTGGTTTACGACTTTAACTATGCATCCAATGTTATGCAACTTCAGAAAACTCTGTTCCTTCGGTTAAGGTTTTGCGTCCAATACATGAAAAAGCTACTTCCACAAAATCGGAGTTGAAGCTAGCCCGAGCTGATTCAACTGCAATATTCGTGACATAGTTCATCGTTTTGTGTTTCCGACTGCCCTCACTGCCTGATACGAGGAGGGTGTTGGAAACTACTCTAAGTCAGTTAGCCAGCTGCCCTCTCTCTTAGAGAACTTAAATTCAGGACGAAACTCACTGATGGCTGGTGTGTGATGAACACCCCCCCCCCCTCCTCTCCTTCTTTCCCCAAATATCCTATCAGTTTCAGTTTGCACATTACCAAATGTAGAGTAGCAGCAAGTCAGGGTCACTTTATTGCTGGCTGGCGTTTCCACCTTCATTTTCAATAAACCATTTCCTCTCTATTATTTTCTTGCGTAGCCACAGCATTCACGATGCTGGCCCCGCCCGCGTCGGTTGAGTGCAGGCTCCCTACATGCCCCAAAGCAGTTTCTTGATGGGACAGTTTTCCCCCTTAATCCATTATATTCATTTACTGTAACAGGCGGTAGATGTGCCACACTCTCGAAAAAATGAAAGGCTCATCATATCTAGCCGGAATGTTTTACAGCGATATAGCTGATGTAACTTCCCTAACAGACATTTGCAACAAGAAGAAAGAAATAGTACACAGGGCACACGCAGCCCCGGAGCTGAATATATTACGATGAAAGGGGGCACATTGGGTGTTCTACCTTAATGCAACCAATCGCTTGTACGCGGTAGCGCATACAGCTTGTTCGGTCGAAAAGGCGTCGCCGCAAGCATAACTCAGAGTTGAGAGAAACGTGTCGTACTTATGCACGGATTTAGTATCAAATTAGTGAGGCAACTATTTTCTGTGGAGCGTTCACGCTGGTGTCATATATCATTTCGCTTCCCATTTAGCTAGTAAATTGGGGCGGGGGGGGGGGGGGGGGGGGGCGTAGCCCTAGCAAAAAAACCCTTTGAGTCACCATAACCTCATACAGATTTTTCATACTAAACCCGCACAAAACTTGATCAAATCTCATACAATCTCATACATATATCATTCAACGTATGTGAAATATATGAGATTGTATGAGATTTGTATGAGTTTAGTATGAAAAACCTGTATGAGGTTATGGTGACTCATACGGTTCTTTCGCTAGGGAAGTTGGTAATTGCGTTTAACGTCCCAAAGCGGCTCAGGCTGTGAGAGGCGCCATAGCAGAAGGGTCCGGGAAGTTTGACCACCTGAGGTTATTCAACGCGCACTGAGATCGCACAGCACACAGGCGCCTTCCTTTTCGCGTTCATCGAAAAGCGGCCGCCGCGGCCGGGATAACATCCCGCATCCTTGGGCACAGCAGCGAGCGCCCTCACCACTGCAACGCCCCGGTGGGGCAAGTTGGAGGGTAGCTTGCGATAGGCATTGAAACCGATGACTTACGCACCTCCGGCTGTTTGTTGTTCGTTGTAAGTGTAGATGTCCACCGACCAAGTGTGACAGATATTGCGCTTCCTTTTCTAGAAAACCAAACCGACGAAAGACGTAGAACAATTTTGCTAAACTGTGTGCCACGCTCTGAATGGCAAGAATTCGCAGAATGAAAAGTCAATTTAGACGCGATAGGAGAAGTTTAAGCGTCCTCGTAATATTTAAACAAGGCTTAGCCCCAGTGAAATAAACTCACAGCTCCTCAAAGCCTTATGACATCAGCTGGAGCATTTTTTCTGTCTTCGTAGTTAATCATTTGTTGATACCCTACTGAAAAACGAAAAACGGGCAAGAACCTCACACAATCTCATCGAATCACATAGACTCTCATACGGTGCACATCATTATCATAAAATATATTCCATAATTTATGTTATTGTGCAAGAAACTATGAGATCTTACGCAATTATATGCTACTTGTATGTGATTTCTTACGTGAATTGAGTGAGACTGTGTGAGAAAATGTGAGGTTATTGCCTCATACATTTTTTTCAGTAGGGTACCTGTTTGCGATAATATAGACAATTGTCTGGAAGAACAAAGTGCCGATCCAAGAGTCGTAGACCGTCTTTGAAAAAGAGCTGATCGAGCTGTTGGTACCAAGCTACAATTTACGCTGTTCTATTTTACTGGATTTAAAATATATATAACTCTCGAGAAAATAAAAGCATGTGGCAGCAGGACTAATGGTGCTTGCTTAGACTCGCCTCGGCGAACGACGTCAGCATTTTCTCACGCGCTATTTATTTCCCATGGGGCTTGCGTCTG
The DNA here is from genome assembly GCA_023969395.1 of Amblyomma maculatum. Lineage (NCBI taxonomy): Eukaryota > Metazoa > Arthropoda > Arachnida > Ixodida > Ixodidae > Amblyomma > Amblyomma maculatum. The sequence continues at coordinate 15,390 of JAJIZL010042829.1, forward strand.
CAGTTGGCGAGAAATATGATACAGCAATTGATCACGTGATATCTTTCAAGTTCGGTAAATAAAACTATGTAAATGGTGGCTTGCGGCAAAAAACCACCGCCAGCTGTTTTTTACGACAAAATTCAGCTTCTGAATTTGCACTTTGCTCATTAAGGCAATAGCTAAGAAGGTAGCTAGTTAGTCATTACTGATTATTACTTTTTATAAAGAAGGAAATGCTGCCGACAACGTCACAGGACTCTCAGTTCGTCTCATTCTACTAGAATACTCCTTTATTTAAACCTTGGTCACAGTTGGAATACCTAGCTTATACAGTGAACCAGAAGTTGCTCAGGGGCCATCTAAATTCATAATCACCTTAACCGCGTCCCCTACAGGGTTACGATCACTTAATTAGCCGTTTAGGCCTGGCGCGTGCTAACTGCGGCCAGCATTTCACCGCAAAGTTAATCATTTCCTCCGCCCATCTAATTTTCCACCGTTTCCTGCAATGCTTGCCTTATCTTGGTGTCTAGTCGGTTACCCTTATCCATCAGGCTAACCGATCCCGTACCAAAGTAGAGTTACTATCTGAACCTTAATTGCGAAAATTCCGCCTTGCAATAAGCAAGTGAGGTATCGCCAACTCATGCTACTGTTTCATTGGCGCCACCTTTGGAACGAGTGTTGTTGGGGCTGCGAATCATTGATTTTGGATAGTATCTGTAAAAGATAACGGCTTCCTGGTTCAATGTATATGCGCCCTGTTTTCGTACCAAAAAATTCAGTTGTTAGTCGGCATATAATCTTCTTCGTGTCAGCGCATTACCGTCGAGTTGCAAAGATGAACAAATTTTTCCAGCATGACGTTATATCAGTTTTATTATTGACGTCAGTCTCGGCTAACCATCGCGTATTGAATAAAAAGTGCAGTTCTAGTCATTCGTATCAACCACTTTTTTGCAATACCGATGTCTTGAACGATGTTGCAAAAATTGCACTTATCAAAGCAGGGAACGTTCTTCATGATTGCATTAAAAACGTGCAATAAGAAATATTACTAAAGCTTCTTATCTCGAACATACAGGACCAATATTTAGGCAGCTAAAAATGGTTAAAGTAACATCTTTGTACAACTACAGGCAATTGCGATTATATAAAAAAGGCATCACTAAAAAGGACAACACACTAACACTCATAGCAGCGCTTCAAGACAAAACACATACGACACCCGTAACCCGGAGAATTGGCAAGGTAAAGCATGTCGGACGAACTATGGCAGGCAGATTCTTCGCTTCAGGCTTCCTGCCATATTAAATCAATATTTTCCTAATAGTGGTCAAGATTTCTCTCTTCGTCACAATAAATATTTCCGCGAAATGTTTCTATGAATACATATTTTTAAAATAAGTGTTCTATCTTGCAGCGTGTCTCAGTATTATTTTCATGTATTTTTCCCGATTTACCTTGTCTATTTTGCAATATAATTATTTCTCCATTCATTATTTATTCATTGTGTAAGCGTGACTTCTCTACTGTGAAATGCCGTCATATACAAGGGCAGCCACCCCGTCAAGCTGCTCTCGAAGCAGCTTTCTAGCGGCTGCTCCTTTCCTTTCCTTCTATTAAAGGAAAAATAAATTATTATCATCTTTATTATTATTATTATTATTTATAATATTATTATTATTATTATCATTATTAGCCAATTTCGGCTGCAACGTTTTGTCCGTCTGCAGGAGCTGATGGTGGCCAACGGCCTGGCCGAGTTCCTGTGGTGGCTGGGCAGCTTCTGCTGGTCCTTCATCATGCTGCTGGCGGGCGCGCTGCCCGTGCTCACGCTCACCAAGACGCATGCCTTGCTGCCCCATGCCAACGTGCTGCTGCTATTCTTCGGCACTCTGCTGCACTGCATCTTGAGCGCCCTCTACTGCCTGCTGGTCGCTACGCTGGTACCCCGACGTGAGTATAGCGGAAAGAAACGGCGGCGTCTGCCTAGTACATGCGATCGCTGTGAATATGTCATTCCGCCGTCGGCGTGTCACGAGACTTTCCCTCTTCCACATGTGCCGGCTGCCCGGCAGCAGGGCGACAGCAGGGCGAGGCTGCCATGGTCACATGTCCTTCGCCTGGTGAAATTATATGATTGCGGTGCCTGTGGGCGCAGCACAGACGCGTATTTTTCGGATGAGGCACGAGGTGGCCCCAGTAAGCACCGCAATGTGTCTGGTATGATGAGGTTTTAAAAATTCCGCGAATTGGCTTGGTATCACGCCCACCTGCATGTTTGTGTGCGTGCGTGCCTGGGTGCCCGTGTGATCTATTTAATGGAACCGTGGACTTTCGTTGCTTTCGTTGCGCGAAATCCTCGCAAGAACTTCATTTTTGAACGACAATCTATTATTGAACACGGATGCCAAAAAAAAAAAAAAAAAATCACTGCTTGAGTAGAAGCAGTTTGCAAATACTCAAGGTCGACGTCATCTCCTTTGTGACCATAAATAAAAAGACTAGCGCAAATAACACAGACGCAGACATAGGCGAAGACAGGACGAGCGCTAAACATCACTGAGGATTTATTTGCAATAAAGGTAACATAAAAGCACTTGGTGGCACATGCGCACTCTAGTCAAAAGCAACAATCAAAAACTAATCAAAAGGGGGCAAACTGTTTCTTAGGTACACTTTTTCTTTTTCTGAAAGGGTGATTGAAGGCGCACTGACACACTTATCGCCTTCCCTGCTAATGTGACATGTTTCACATATCTCACGCCCTAACCTTGTGCCTCCCCTACCAAGCACACACGTGGCATCAAACGCCGGCACGCACCCGCAACGCTTACAATGATTGGCCAAATGGCCGCCCCCCGCCAATGAATCCACCACCGAACAGTGCTCTCGTAATCGATCATTAAGGCAGCGACCAGACTGCCCCACGTAGCATCTACACCAGGAGAGAGGTATGCGGTAAACGACGCCGGCAATGCAGGATACAAACTTGCGCTCGTGTCTGCTTTGACTCCTTTGTGACGTTGTGACCTTTCAGACGTTAGCGGTGGAAGTTTTCGCTTAAGTGTTATTGTTAAAATTTCTGATGAAATAATAACGATAATATTTTATTTAGTGCGAGAGTATTTATCCAGCCACCGTAATCTGAGCAAGAGAATTGTCGTCAACGATTAGCCTATAGTTTCCGTAGCAGCAGTGTTTACCTGGAGTGCATATAGCTTCCACCTGCCGAACTTTGTTGAAGACATTCGAACCCAGGAACCCCTCATGGGACGGTTATACAGAACTTCGCAGCTATCGTGACGTTTTGTTCGACTTTCGAGGTAGGTGTGTGTACCTCTTCTTCTTGTCCTGCGTTTTTCTTGGCTGTTACATTTTTGTAAGCACTTTGCTTCAGCCCGCTACCGCACGTGTTAAACTGCAACAGACGCTCGCGCCGTACATTGCGCGTCGTCGCTTCCATAAACTTCCATCTGCGCACAGGATATTTCGCATGTCCTCACCGATTTACCTGCATCAGAACCGTACCTTCTTTAAGTGCGTATGCTCTTCTTATGTTTGGCGACTTTTGTCGGTTGGTCGGGCTCCAAATTCAAGGGGGTCAAAGAGAAGGACGAAGGGGGGGGGGGGGGGGGCAGGCATTTGGTTCAAAACTGTGGTCTAATCGCGGGTCCCCCGAGCTTCGGACCGGTGCTAAATGGTTCGTTGGCTTAATGCACACAAATCTGCTAGTCGAGTCGAGCTTTAAAATATGTGAGGGAATCGCATCGATGACCTCTTGTCATTGGAATCGTAACGGGGGTGTAACTTCGGAAAGCGTGGGCAATAAACTGCTGAATTGGTTTAGAGAAATGAAATACGCATGTTTCTGGCACTTCTATGGAGACCACAACCGCGCCGTAAGGGAAGAGAGGAGTCGAGAGTGAAAGAAAGAAGAGAGAAAGAGGTATCGTAGTGGATGGCTCCGCAATAATTTCGATCGCCTGGGAATTTTTAACGTGCAGGGAGGGTGGCTAGTCCTGGCCCTGAATGGGCTGGGATAGCTAGGTCACCGTCGCTTGCGGCAGCAGCTAGCCTGCCACCGAATTTTTATCTGTTGTAGGCCATCATTGGACCCGCTACCACTTCAATGGGGGACGACGACTGTTGTGGCGCGCGTCTTTTTCTCCCCCTTCTTTTTCTTCTTCTCTACTTTCTCTTCTGTTGTTATTTTTGCGGCTGTAGTAACAAGGAAAAGAAAATGCACGGGTCCGCAACTGGCTCTGTAGCTGAGCCACCTCTGCTGCCTCGTGCAGACAGAAGAGAATTTGATTTGATTTATTTATAGGAAGGGAAAGGCGCAGTAACTGTCTCACTTGTTTTCTGTGGACACCGCAACCGCGCCGTAAGGGAAGGGAGGAAGATGGGAGTGAAAGTGGAAAGAGAGAAAGAGGAGCCGTAGTGGAGGGCTACGGAGTAATTTTGACCACCTGGGGATGTTTAACGTGCGCTGACATCGCACAGCACACGGACGCCTCTTCGTTTCGCCTCCATCGAAAGCAAGCCGCCGAGGTCGGGTTCGAACTCGGGTACTCCGGCACAGTAGTCGGGCGTCTTACCACTGCACCACCCCGGCGGGGAGACAGAAGAGAAAATAGACAAAAAATTACCGACGATTACGTTACTTCCTAATGCGAAATTTGAGCGCAGCAAAATAAGCTGTTTCACCTTTTCGATAGATTGAGGCAAAGAAATCGAGCAACACATGTATGCGCTATCACAGAATTTTTTTTTATTTTTCACACGTATTGCTTTAACAAAGACTCCACTAACAGTTCTTGACAATCATGAAGGAAGCTTTGTGGTCGGAGAAATAGACTGATATATGTTCGACTTGGTACACCAATGCTTGATTCTCAAAGACGAGATATATACAAGTGCCTTGCGAGGTTGTCACAGCCGTGGGACGCGTTACGAGCGAGAGGAACGGGATGTTCTCCAGCATAAGTGGGGAGAAATTCCTGTTTGTCTTTATGTCAACATTCGTCTCGCTCATGGCTCAGAAAGAAGTGGCAGATAATTTCGCAGTGGCGAACGGCAGCGGCAATTTCGGCTCGGGCGGTGCACATATACAGATCCGCCGCCACCTCTGATTGCCACCGCACAGGGGTTGCATTGGAGGAGGAGCGAAGAAAGGAATTAAGTTCGAGCCGGTGCTTTGACAACTGGAGACTCGCAGGAAGAGGGGGGAGGGGGGCGGCGTGTACGCCCAGCGGCAAACGATGGGGCAGAAGCGCGCGCAGCAAGCGGACAACGCGATAAAGGGAGGAGGGAAGAGATAGCAGCGACTGACTGATGCTGCTGACGCCGATAGTGAGTCAACCCCAGCTGCGGAGTTGGTTTCAGGGACAACGCCGCCGATGCCGACGCAAACAATATGATACCCTCGCTTCCGCAGCGCCAAGAACCAGGTCTAGCCGTGGGAAGGTGGTCCCGTATTCGTCGACGTGCCGGTCCCTACGTGAAATAACCGGCGCGTCGGCAACTGAAAAGCACCCTATCCGCCACACAGGAACAGGGGGGGAGGGGGGGGACCCTCCCCTCCTCTTTCTGCATGGCGGCGACGGTGTTCTATGCAGTCACGTTATCTTGACTCTCTAGCGGCGTCAGCGGCATCCAGCGGTATCAGTCGGTCGCTGCTAGCGCTGGGGGGATGAAAGGGGGGCGGAGCTGGTTACGAGGCCGACGACGACGCCGACGCCGACGCGAAACCCAGGAACGGACGCCAAAGAGCTGCGCTCTAAAAACAAAAGGAAGAGGGAGAGGAAGACGCGCGCCGCAACAACAGCCATCGTCCTCCACCGAAACGGTGGAGGGTGCAATGACGGCTTACAACAGATAAAAATTCTGTGGCAGGCCAGCCCCCGCCGCAAGCGGCGATGACCCATCTGTCTCAGCTCCATCAGGGGAATACCTGTCCCAGCCCCATCAGGAGAGTACTTGCCCACCTTTCTTCTGTCCGCACGAGGCAGTGGAGGTGGCTGAGCTACAGAGCCAGTAGCAGGCCCATGCATTTTCTTTTCCTTCTTCCTACAGCCACAACAACAGCCACAGAAGCCTGCCCTTCCCCTCCTATCATTTGCCTCTTATCGGCGTTTGTTGCAGTGCTACAAAAATTATAAAAACGCGGCTGAAAGAACAAAGCAAGTTTGCAAACTCAGTCGACACAATATGCATATGTTTGAAAATCTATTTCGTGCTTTCGTTCAGAGCGCCCATTTCGACATGCGACTTACGGCTGTTTTTCTGAATACCAGCATTATACTAGGTTGGCAAGAAAAATTAGAGGGTATTTTAGATGTCTCTTACGAGGAGAACGGCAAAACGCCCCCATTTCCTCTCCTATCGTTTGCCTTTCATCGGCGCTCGTCAGCGCACATTAAAGATCCCCAGGTGGTCGAAATTACTCTGTAGCCCTCCACTGCGGCTCCTCTTTCTCTCTATCCACGTTCACTCCCACCTTCCTCCCTTCCCTTACGGCGTGGTTCAGGTGTCCACAGCTGCAAGTGTGACAGATACTGCGCCTTTCCCTTCCTATGAACCCCTTATCGGCGCTCGTTGCAGTGCAACATATAATTATAATTGATTTAAAGGAAAGGCGCAGTATTTGTCACACACTCCGGCAAGTGTGAGTCTGGACGGTTCACCATCGCTTCTGTCGCGTGGAGTTTTTGGTGGACATTAAAGTGTGGGATTGCAGATGACAGGAACGCTGAACAACGCATGTCGCAGAATCTCGCGAAATATGACAGATCTCGCGCACTACTATCGCGCACGGGATTTCGTTCCATGAGCCAGAAAGGTTTTCGCCTTAATAGATTGTATGGGTGCCCTATGTTGTGCCGTAGGAGTAACGCCCGTAGCTCATGTCCCCCGCTTTGTGAACGAGAGCTCCGTGCTCCCTTGACGGTAACGATGAAACTGAGTCAGTGTCGAAGAGATGAACAAACTCGTCTTTATGCATTATAGACAGAACATATTTACAGCAAATCGGCACGGGGGCTGAGGACTACCAGCTATACGCAGCTGTAGTCGCTTAGCGACGGCCAGGGAGACTACGACGCGTCCCCTCCGAACGGCACGACACTCGATGAACGCTCGTTAGGTCTCCATCTCCGGAGGCAGTCCGGTCGTTTATATAACATGGAAAAGTCGTTAGCACTCAAAATTTCCAATCCGGAGGTAACACGCGATGGCGGCCCGAGCCATGATTCCGTTCTCTCAACGTGTGTGTGTGCGTGAAAAAATGTAAAAAAAAAATGTCGAGGATTACGTTACTTCCTAACGCGAAATTTGAGCGCAGCTCATCAGCTGTTTCACCTTTTTGATAGGTTTAGGCAAAGATTTCGAGACATGTATGTACAATTACAGACAAGTTTTTATTTTTCACGCGTATTCTTTGAAGAAACACTCAACTAACAGTTCTTGACAGTCACGAAAGAAGTTTTGTGGTCGGCGAAATGAAGAGAGCAATTAAGTTATCGGGAGGTTGCAGGAAGCAGCACGTGGGCATCTAGTAACGTTGCGGGCGAAGAGATAGCAGCGACTGACTGATGCCGCTGACGCCGCTAGCGAGTGAAGCGAACGTAGCTGTGCGTTTTTGCTTCATATGCACGCACCGTGATCCGCTGATAGCGAGCCGGTGGTTCGGCAACCGGGGAACACCGTCGCCGCCACGCAGGAGGAGGGGGGGGGGGGGGGGGCTGGGTGGGTGAAAGGGGGGGGGAGCTGGTTACGAGGGTGGACAACGACGACTGCGCCGCCGTCGAGTGCGACGCCGACAACGACGCGAAACGCAGGAACGGGCGCCTAAGAGCTACACTCTAAAACTTTATTCGGTAGAGATTAGAAAGAGAGATGTGTAGGTGGGGTCCCTAGTCCGGGACTCCAGCGGCTGCCGCTGCTATCCGCGCCCTTGTCACGAGGGCCCGTTAGGCCTCTAGTCCAGAGCTGGATAGGGCAGCCTCCCACCCCTGAATTTTTGGCACTGCATTTGGGTCATCTGGAGGATTGTGGGGGCAGGTCCACACCACGTGATGCAGGCCTGCCTTCTCCCAGCAATATTTACATTTGGGGTCGCAGAACCCGGGGTGTATTGTGTTTAAACTGGCTGGTGTGTTATATGTAGCTGTCTGTAGGCGTCGCCATCTAACTTCCTCCGCATTGGAGAGCTCCTTGGCTGGGGGTGGATATTTTCTACGAGTCTGCTGTGCTGTAACCTCTCCGCGTACGTCGCCAGATGACCGGGATAGGGGGGTGTGGAGGATAGAGGGGTCGAGTCCCGGGGGAGGAGACCTCGGGCAGCGGCATGGGCGCACTCTTTCCCTTCCATGCCTTGATATCCCAGTGTCTAGACAAGACATTTGTCTTGTTCGGGGTGTCCATGATATTTCAATATTCTGGCAGCCTGGGGACATGTTCGTCCTTTGATGTAGTTGCGGTAGGCAGCCGTATAATCTGCGATTATATAGGCGCAGGTGGTATGCGTGGCGGCTAAAGCAATGGCCACCTCCTCCGCCATTTCTATATTGTCATCGCAGACAGTACGGCATCAAACAGTTGTTGTTGGTGAATCACAACCGCTAGTGTATCCCGCTTTTGACTTCGCTGCATCTATGTAGTAAGATTCAGTGCCTGTCCCGTTCTTTTCCTGAATGTATTTAGCCCGCGCCTTCCGGCGCCCTTGGTGGAACAAAGGATGTATCTTGTGGGGTAGGGGATTGGCTTTGATGGACTTTGACCAGCCTGGCGGTATAGCCTGTTTTTGTAGGAGGGCCCTTGCGGGCTAGTCAGGTTAAGGTCCATAAGAACGGTCTGGCCCGTGCGGGTTGCTGCTGGTCGATTAATCTGGGTGGCGCGTTGGGCGGCAAAGAGTTCCTCGGCTGTATTGTGCACCCCTAATTGCAAACGGTGTTCTGTGGAAGTCCTTTGGGGCAGGCCCAGCGCCTTTTTAGCTGCGTTTTGTACAATGACGCAAATGGTGCAAATACGCTGTCGAATATACAGTTCTGTTAATGACCAATGCTTGAAATAGGCGCAGGGTGTCTTGTTCGAGCATGCCCTTGTTGTTGGTAGTGACCCTGGTGTCACGAAATCGGCGCACATTTTCATCAAGCCGGTACGGCGCGAGGCCCCCGCAGCGTCACGTGCAAAAGCATGAAGAGAAAAGCCTCCTTCCCCGCGCGGGAGAGCGCGTAGCTTTGTACGCGTTGCCGTCACCTTCTTTCCCATTGCCCGGGGAGGACGGTGGTTCATCGGACTGGAATACGCCAGAAAATTCCAGAATCTTCTATGGGACCTAGCCAATGACGACGCGCGGCTCGATGGGAGGAGAAGAGAGAGCTATAACCAGCGAAGCTAAGTGTGTGTGCGCGCTAGCTTTGACGCGTGCTAACAAACAGACGCGGCGCGCCCTATTTAAAGCGACCGCGCCGCTTGTTGAGTCAGTCAGACAGTTCGTCAGTGTTTGCGACGTGTTCGCCTGTGCTTCGGCTGGACTCCCGGGGATCACCCGCTGCTGGCAAGCCCACGGACTTACAAGGGAGCGGCGCTCGTCTCGTATGGCGGCCACATCATGACTCTTGAGGCGTCGGACTGCAACAGTGCCCGGTGAACAATTTGGTGTTTGTTTATGTAACTCTCTCGTGTTTCATCTGTTGTAAAGCCTCTATGTTATTGAATACCTGTGTAATTCCATGCTTAGCGTTTGTTATTCTGTGAACCTCTCGTCTGTGCATTTCAAGTGATCTTGTGTGTTCCCTTGTATCGTCTCTTGCTGTGCATAAATTGTGTTTTGTTTGTTACTTCTGACTCCGATCCTTTCTCTGGCTTGAACCGGTGACCGCTGGGCCCCAAACGATCACCCCCTTCTGTTACTATAAGGTAGTTGAATTCCGGCTGCGCTTGCCACGCAAGTCGAGGGCATCTCCTTTGCGACCGGAACAGCTACCCCCACTCACTCAAAGGGTGTCTGGGAGTGTGCGCACCGTTAAGGGCGCATCGTTAATAATACCCTCTAATTATTAACGGGTGACAATTTTTCTGGCAATCGCGACAGGACGTTTGGTGCATTCAAGCTCAGAGGACGGTGAACGAGTTGGAAGAGTTTACGAAGAGGTCGTAAACTGTGTAACAGCAGAGCGATAGCGTGAGGTATCGCGCTAAAACGGTTGTGTAAGGTCCATTTAGAGTGCTATGCATTAGCATTAAGCAGTTCAGATCGAAGATGAATCTCAAAGAGATTATTGCGTTGGGCCTAGAGGAAGGTCTTAAAGGAGCTGAACTGCGAGAATGGGTGGACCGAAAAGAAAGGGAGGTTCTAGAAGAAGCTGAGAAAGAAAGAGAGAGGCAAAGACAAGAACGAGAGAGAGAATGGCTAAGGAAACAAGCTGAGGCAAAGAGACAACGAGGAGAAAGAGAGAGAGAATGGCAGAGGAAACAAGCAGAGGCAAAGAGACAAGAAGAAGAAAGAGAAAAAGAATGGCTGAGGAAGCAGGCAGAAAAAGAAAAAGACTTCTTAAAAGAGAGAGATATCCTTCTCAAATAGCTGGCTGAAGTTCGGCGTTTGAAAGGTATTACCGAGCCTCCGGAGGTTACCTTTCCTTATATTAGAAAATACAGCGAACCAAGCGATACATTGACAGCCAAAAGTACTGTAGAAACTGGCTCCAGCAGCCAGAATGAGGTTGTGGATCAGCGTGTTCCTGCAACAGAAACTTCAGATGACCTAACTGGAGCTCAGAATTCTCAGAAAAATGAGATTGTGCCCTCCGAGACGACAGGTTGCAGAGAAGCTGCAACGGCAACTGTCGAGCCAAAAGGCTCATGCATGTACTCTTCACTTCAAGAGGAAGTGCAATATTATAGCTCCACGTCTGGTCGCATGACTGACGGAAAGGAAGAGCTGTCGAATAACAGCGATGCCGAAAGCTTAGATGGAGCTGATGCTGAGGACAGCATTCTTGCCGAAATGCAAGAACCGGTTTCCAGGAACGGTTCGACTGACGAGGAGGCTTTATTCATTGAAGAGGACGAAATATTTCCATGCGTTGGGAATGACAGTGCAGATAAGAAACGGAAACCGCCAGAAAGAGAAGACTGCACTGCGAGAAAAGAGTTTAACAAAAATTTTAAGCAACAGGATGTAACCAAGAGTGAGGAGAATGAGTCTCTAATTGAAAATGAGTCCTGCTTTAAGAAAGTACGACTGAAGGTCGTAAAGAAAAGAAAGAAAATGGAAAGAATTAAGGGAGAACAAAGTTCTCAAAATTACGTTCCTTTCAGACAACAATGTTCTGATCATGCGGACAAAACTAGATCAAACGTTCCTCAGCCAAAGGTGCGAATAAAAGTGGAAACGAAAAGAAACAAATCCAAACCTGCCAAGTCAGGCAAAGTCAACAGGGAAATGTCTCATAGAAAAAGAAGGAAGAAGCGGCTGAACGACTGGATGCGCAAGCGCATGAAGAGAGGGAGCAGAACTTTTTATTTATTCCAGCGGATGAAGAGGCTCCGGCCCTCCGTCGCTTGGGATGAATGGCGGGTGCCCCGCCTCAGACGCAGGCCGGCAGACGTTGTTGGCCGGCGGCGTCCCAGGCCAGCTGGATGGCGGCTAGCTGGAGCTCAGGGTCCGAGCAGCGCAGCATGGT
>JAJIZL010042836.1:0-15569 GCA_023969395.1 Amblyomma maculatum
TTTTTCTTTTTCTTTTTTTTCCACTACCAGAGATTCCAGCAACAAGAACCGCTCCTGACAGACAACTACGAGCTTTTCAACCTGGACGGCTTCTCGTAGTGGCGCGGCGAGAATAGAGTGATCTCTACAGAGGCACTCTCACTACGCTCTCCGAAGGTCTCCTAATCTCGGCGTTGCTCTGAGCTGCCGTAAACGGGTCCGCGTCGCTTGTCCCCCACGGAGGCTTTTTCATCCTCTCTGCGGGGGGCACATCTCTCCGCCTTCTACCACGCGATGTCTCTTTACTTTGAAGCTTCTTCAGTCGTTCTTTATTTTTTTTTCTCTCAGATGTCAATATAATGCCTCTGTCATAAGAAGGCCAACTGATTGACTGCGATAGCGATCGGCGTAAAAGTGAAGCATGAGATTTTGCCGCCTTTAAAGGGCAGTCGAGTTTTACTACGTTATTAAAAGTTTTTTCGTTTTTTTTCGTCGCTTTTTCACTGCTTTTTTTTTTTTTTTTTTGCCTTTGGTAAGCATTTTCTTCGAAGCGTTTTTTTTTTTTTTTTTTTTTTTTTTTTTTTTTTTTTTTTTTTACGATGCCAGAACTATCTGTTTCCGCTCACAAGGACTGCCGTATCTTTAACCTGTTTCGTGAATGAAGTTTGGACTATATCTGTATGACTTCATTTCTTGTGTGTTTTACAAATCCTGTCAGAAAAAAAAAAAAAAAAAAAGACTTATTATATAGACGGCTTCAATAATCTGCACTGTCCAATTAGCGCAGCAATTATTCCAATGCGCTCCTAGAGGCTGTTGCCATGAGCCCCGTGTTTACCAATTAATACCCTTGTTTACCATGAGCCCTGTGAACCAATTAATATTATTGTTAAGCAGGCGGGTGCCGCCTCAGCGTCAATTATTTGACCTACATACTGAAGGCAGTGATTTATGTCCTTCTTGATTGTTGAAATTCTTTGAAAAATCATAAAGATTCACGAGACTCAAATTTCGATAAGGGAGGGAAACGTCTCCGAATGGAACACCAAGCTGATACATTGCTGATGATTGATTGATTGATTGATTGACTGACTGATTGATTGATTGATTGATTGATTGATTGATTTATTTATTTATTTATTTATTTATTTATAGGGCGGGAGGGCACGGTAACTGTCTCACTTGTTTTCTGTGGACACCTGAACCGCGCCGTAAGGGAGGGGAGGAAGATGGGAGTGACAATGGAAAGCGAGAAAGAGGAGTCGTGGTGGAGGGCTACGAAGTAATTTCGACCACCTGGGAATCTTTAACGTGCGCTGACATCGCACAGCACACGGACGCCTCTTCGTTTCGCCTCCATCGAAACGCAGCCGCCGAGGTCGAGTTCGAACCCGGGTACCCGGGCACAGTGGTCGGGCGTCTTACCACTGCACCACCCCGGCGACGCATAGGGCGGATGCAAAAGAACAGAAAGCACTACTAGGTAGTAACAAGAGCATGTATTTTAAAGATATTTAGCTGCCGAACGTAAATCCGATCGAGTATGTCTTTGCGCCTGCAATGTGTCTTTCACCACTGCACCATTTTAAGTCAGCCGTTCGTACGAGATATTGAGAATAATCCCAGATAAAAAAAAAAACAGCAAGAAAGAACAGACCCATACCAAAAATGCTGAGAAATGAGAAGCTGTGACACACAACATTTCTTTTAGCTTTTTCGTTTCTAAAAAGAAATAATTGCAAACAGCCGGAAGCACCTAAACACATTTCAGGCTAACCCAGAAAAGCATATTTATTTACAATATACGGAGAGTGGCTGTACTATACTTGAAATGCAAATCGACTTTATGTTCGTTCGGATATAGCAGTTCACCATACTCCCTATTGCTGGTTTGGTTTGGTTTGGTTTGGTTTGTGGGTTTTAACGTCCCAAAGCGACTCAGGCTATGAGAGACGCCGTAGTGGAGGGCTCTGGAAATTTCGACCACCTGTGGTTATTTAACGTGCACTGACATCGCAGAGCCCACGGACGCCACTCTATTTTGCCTCAATCGAAATGCGGGTGCCGCGTCTGGGATTCGATTCCGTATCCTTGAGCACAGAAGTCGAGCGCCCTAACCAATGCATCACTGCGGCGGGCCAGTGTGGCCTTGTACTATTTATTTATTGAAAGGTGCGTGCACTACTATACCTCTGTATGTCATGGCATCTGTATAGTGTCATGTGCCTGCTTAATTAGTTGTGAAGACGTTTTTCTGTAGAGTATTTAGCGACGGTACCACCTAAGCGGCTGTACAAGGATCTTATTTCACGACTGTTCCCAGCTCCATTGTACAGAACCTTATACTGTGAAGGCCCAGGGAAAGACGTGATCAAGCGAGTTAAAAACATGACTGTTGCACCGGGCGTAAAAACATTCTTTTTTAAATTGCATACAGGAACCCTCCCCGTCAGAACATGGATGGAAGAAAAGGGCCTTTTTGTACCTTGGGGCTCAAACTGTCTACTATGTAGGAAACCTGAAACAGTTGAGCACGTGTTCCTGGATTGTTGGGCCTTCTATTGGGCCTTCACAGTATTTGGAGGAGTAGGATGGCTTATAGACACTGTGATGTCGATGCACGATCTGTATGTGATTATTTTGTTGAACAAGTGTATAAACTAAAAGAAATTTTGAAGCAGCAAGACGCTGCGGAGGAGGTCTTGAGTCTGATCGGCGAACATGTGGTAATGAAAGTCCATTAGACACGGTTGCCAGCCAAGGGGCATGGCAACCACGATCTTTTACTGATGTATTTGTACAAATTCATGCAATAAAGAAAGAAAAAAGACGGTTCTGCAACAGCTGCAGCATCCGCCTCGGTAGCGCAGTAGGCAGCGCGTCAGTCTCATAATCTGAAGGTCGTGAGTTCGATCCTCACCCGGGGCAGGCGGAGTCATTTTTTTTTTTCAACTCTCACACAATACGTTACGCCTATTCACAATTTCAATACTACTTTAGACAATGCAAGACAACAGTTATTTTTCTATTTTAGTAAAGCGTCTGATGAGCTACTTCACAATAATTTATTTATTAAGCTTAGGATCAACAGGGTTCCTCTAGCCCTTAATTCACTAGATTCTCACCTGTCTATAAAAAACCCTACATATTGGAGATTGCGCCTGTACCTCACAACCCTGTCCCCTCGAATGTTCCTTAAGGAAGTGTGCCTGGCTTTTACGGTCTTTAATCATGTTAATGATATAGTATCCGCCATTGATCTCAGTATTAATATCAGTTTGCTCGCTGATGGCTGCGAGCTTTATAAACTTATTCACACACTTCTGATCAATCCTTGCTGAATACTGTGCTTAAGTGCGTTATGCAGTGGTGTGACAAATGAAACATCATGCACTAATGCGGATAATCAGGTATTTATGCACATAACAAGAGAGGAAAATCAACTAAACTTTAACTTTTCGCTTAATAGCAGCCCTATTCCTGCGGTTACATCTTAAAAATACCTAGGTGGTATAATGTACTCCCAGCTTAGTTGGACTGACGGCATCAACTGCAAGAAGAAATCTGGGCCTCTTGATGCATAAACTCGAAGGAACACAGAACACCATTAAGAAATCAAAATATACGTCCTCATAAGAACGAAACTTGAATACGTCGAAATATCCTGTGTTCCCCAGACTAATCGGCGTTTCAGAACTGTAAGGAGTACAGAGACGTGCAGTGCATTTTATTTACAAGAAATTCTAAAATATTGACTCTCAATATTATATCTCACCTAATGATATCCATCCAAATAAGAAAAAAACGTTCTCTAATGGCCACTCTTTATTCACTATTTCACAGGAAATTGGGAATCTCACCAGACACTACTGTACCGGAGTAATTGTGTTCAATCCCGACCGCCGGCGACTGCGTTTCGATTAGAGATCACGTTTTTGGAGGCCACCTTGGAATTGGGCATATTGAAATTAGGTTGGACAGCAATGTTGGTGAAATTCCGACCAGGAAAAAAATGAGGGGGTTCAATCAAATTTTAGGGATGCCGGCATGTAATTTCTGGGACACATGCCGGTCCTAGAGTCTTAAGAGAGGAGAACTTGCCTCTTTAATCTCGTTCTGTGCCCGGATGATATCTTTTTTATGCCCGGATGGCTGAAAATCGGTGCATGGAGGTTGGCTCTCTGGCTCTTTGGCTCGGCGTTTTTTCAGGGTCGCCGGTAATGAGAGCTTGAAAAACCACTGAGGCTGGCAAACTGGAGTGGAGGAGACTTAATTTCAACTTGGCTGCTGCCGATTGCAGACATCTGCTGGTGACGCTGGTGACCTGCAAGAGCAATTATTTCGACCCACTGTACTGCGCGAAAACATGTATATGTACAGAACGGATATATCATGTTCGTAAATTTGAATTAAGTTAATGAATGAACTGAAATGGATTCAATAGCAAAACTGCAGTTCGTGTCGCGCAAATTGCCTGCTAAGTGCGGACAAAATTTCAACCGCTAACGAATTACATGGACTAATATCGCGGGATATTAAAGCAGCATCAGTGAAAAGAAAGAATATAACCAGCCCTTACAATGACCTGTTATTCCTCATCCGCTAGAGAGGTTCAGTTATAGAAAAAATGTCACCCTATTGAACGTCTCTGCTAACATTTTCGTCTTGAGGTTTACCAACGGCGATTGCATGAATAATAATAATAATAATAATAATAATAATGATGATGATGATGATGATGATGATGATGATGATGGTGATGATGATGATGATAATAATAATAATCCGGATCTCTTTTTTCGTGACACCCTTTAGCACAACCCGCTGCTAAAGGGTGTCACGAGTTTCCCCCGGACGGAAAACTGAAACTCTGGAAAGTTCAATATTAAGCATGTGTGAAGAGGATTTCATATACAGAATATAATATATGTAGTGCGATATGGAAAACGTGTTTAACTTTACAAAATGAAATCAAGCTCCATAGTGGATGGCCCGGGTACGACACCGACCGCCACCCCAGCTGGTGTTGGACCCGGGTTCCCTGGCTTATTTGCCGAACGTGTACTACATCAACAGATCTTACGGAAATGTTGCCAAAAGCGCACAATCGTTTGACAAGCACGCCAGAAGCTATACGCTCCTTCGCCACAGCGTCCTAGTCCTATACCTCCGCTTTCTCTCGCGCTGAAAGGGATGGGAAATTTATCAATAATTACCTACGCCGCTTACGTGACACATATTTTACTGTTGGATTCAGAGTACTGCTATGGAAAAAACAAAACATGACTCCGCCTGCCCCGGGTGAGGATCGAACTCACGACCTTCAGATTATGAGACTGACGCGCTGCCTACTGCGCTACCGAGGCGGATATTCGGGCTGCAGCTGAAAGTCTCCAGAATCACTGTTGCATTATGCAAGAAGGTCCATGACAATACATAGAGTGTACAAGCGTTTATTAAAAGAAGTAAAAAAAAATGAACATCGAAGATTACAATACGTGGTAATCGATATTTGAGTCACATCTTCACTTCGCAAAAAAACTGGCGTCTTCATCATCAGCGGTATGAGCGAGAAGCATGCATCCGTTATGGATGGATGGATGTTAAGAGCTTCGCCTTTAAAACGGGGTGGTGATAGTCATCACCATGCTCAACCTTTCTTTTTTATGCTTTTTAATTTAGGTAACTCTTGGACATTAAAGACTTTACTTTTAACGAGTTATCTTTAAATACCTTTGTTTAATTTCGATTTAGCTTCCATGCGTCCCCTCCCTGCTATCTATCCACCAATCTTCCAGACGTCTCTTGCTAACTCCTACTGCCATCGAGGCACCATATAAGATGGAGTGTCCCCTTGGACACGTGGGGGTTGCAGTTTCCACCGTGCTTGGCCTTTTTTTTTTTCCTTATACCTTGACTGTTGTTATAAATTCGTTAATTACGAGCCGCGTCCCCTAGCGGCCAATCAGAGAATTTGTTTGAAGATGAAACATAGTGCGATTCCCACCGCTTCCGTGTGCTGTGCGATGTCAGCGCACGTAAAAGATCCCCAATTACTCCAAAGAACTCCACTACGGCTCCTCTTTCTCTCTTTCCACTTTCACTCCCACCTTCCCCTCTTTCCTTACGGTGCGGTTGAGGTGTCCACAGAAAACAAGTGAGACAGTTACCGCGCCTTTCCCTTCCTATAAATCAATAAAAAAAAAAAGGTGGCTTAGCTACAGCTAGAGCCAGTAGCAGGCTCGTGCATTTTCTTTTCCTCCTTCCTACAGCCACAACAACAACCGCGGCAGAGCCTCCATAGAAAAGCGGCCGCAGCAGCCGGGATTCGATCCCGCATCCTTTGGGTACGGCAGTCGAGCGCCCTAACCACTGCGCCACCACGGCGTAGGCAACATTCATTCACGCTCTTTATTCGCACTGTTGTACTACGAACAACAGGGTCAAGGGCGAGTGATTCGAAAAAATTTCGACCAAAGCTAGAGATTCATGATTATCTCCCGAAATCTCGGCCGCAGGCAGGGAGCCGTTCTCGCATTACTGTTCGATGTTAAATCCGCGAAGTCCAACTCGCACTCTCAGGTGCCTCAGCGGAAGGCCACACGACAAACAACCGTACCACCGGCGCAGCACGCTCATTCGCCGGCACCATGCAGTGGGGCCTCACGCTACGTTGGCAAAACGAAACGCATCCCACTGTTGGTCTATCTCGTGCGGTCTCCTCACCTCCCGAGGAGAGCACTCTTATATTTATTCCACGCGCTCTGCGCCGCCGCCGCAACAGACCGGGTACGCGAGCACCCCATGCTGAGAGGAAACGGGCGCTCGTTCATCACACGCAAAGTGCTATAAGTAACACCTGGTGATTTTCGCAGCGGGAGAGCGCCAATGAACCTGCGGGCGCGACCGCACTGCCGCGCGCGTACATTATACGCGTGTCCTTTCGCCTCTTCTTCATCCTTCTCGCCTCCCATTTCACCCTGTTTGTCGACCCCGGTTGTATGTGCATACACTGGCCGACTCAAAACGACGACTGGAAATGAAAACGGTCCTTTTCTGGCTGCTTCGCTTTTTTTCCACGGTCCGCACTTCCGCTCTGTGAGAGTGCCGCCCTCGCCTCGTTCCAAGACGTGGAACGATGAGAGAAGGTTGTGAGCTGAAGCTGGGGCTATGCACATGTCGGGTGCAGAGAGGTCTCTTCTGCAGATGCGAGCGTGGTCGTTAAGTTAGGGAAGAACAAGGTGCGAAGATGTAGAAGCTGGTCGACTGCACGGATTATGCACCATACGTCGAAGTTTGAGATCATATATAAATATGTATGCAGCTCAAAGGACGAGGACGTGACCACGATTACAGATTCCGCTGCAAACGTTTATTCTAAATTTCGATATAAACGAAGAGGCGTCCGTGTGCTGTGCAATGTCAGCGCACCCAGGTGGTTGAAATTACTCCGTAGCCCTCCACTACGACTCCTCTTTCTCTCTTTCCACTTTCACTCCCACCCTCCTCCCTTCCCTTACTTCGCGGTTCAGGTGTCCACAGAAACAAGTGTGACAGATACTGCGCCTTTCCCTTCCTTTGAACCAATTATTATTCAGCCCACCTTTGTGCTGACAGCTTCTGAACCGCGGTGGGTGATGAAGTGAAGAAGCTATTATCTTTAACGGTCCTCTTTGTGCGCGCATATTAATACAATAGAAGACAAAAATAATGAAACGTGCTAATATACAAAGAATATTCGCGGCTACTTAAGATATAATAGTCATCGTCATTCATGATTTCCGGGGACACATATATCCTCAGATCTAACGCAGCACGTACACCATGCGTCTAAACTTGGATGAACGAAAAGAGCCACGAAGGACAGTTTTTTTTCGTCTTTTGTTTTTTGGATCAGCGCGGCATGTGTCCAAGGTATCCGTGTCAGAAAATACACTTACTCCGCTGGTACGAAAAGATAGCCGTGTCAAGAGAAACATACGCCCGCAGTGGATAACTCCCAACTGATTGTGGGCACTCTGCTCGAGTGCGCAGCAGGCGATTCCCTACCGCAGTGACATCCAGCGGCACGGGCACGTTTTACCAAGCGCACAACTTCCCAGGAAGCTCTGCAGAACCACATCAAATGAGTGTACCGCGGCTCCTATGCGTCAGAGCGAAGCAAAAAGAGCCAGCTTGAGTGTGTAATCCACCAGCAGCACTCGTTTTCATATGAAGCCCGCAGTGTTTAGCTCCGTGGGAGAGGAGAAAACTAATTTCACGCTGACCGCGCGACCAAATGGCGTTCCGCCGAGGGACGCGATAAATTTGGGGCCATCTATAATTCTGACACCCGGCCCCGGCGCCCGTAGAGGAGCACGAGTGCAGAGAGAAAAACTCGCCACTAAGAAAAACACAGGCCGAGATGGGTGTCCAAGAACTGCGCGAGTGGTCAAAAGTAGTGCGGCAGGAAATGTACATTGTCCTCTCTGCTTTGTTTATCCAGCCTTTTTTATAGGGACGACGATAGACTGTCGCCTATAGCATATCTCTAGAGCTGTGCCTCTGAACGGAACGCCACAATTTGTGGTGATGACGTCATGGAAGCATAAAGACTCGGCACGAATGCAGGCACGGATGACTGCTGTTACACCTACATTTAAGTTTTTACATTCTGGCCTTCCGTGATGACAACTGAGAGCATTTCAGCCCTCCTATCAGCCACAATTTATGCACGCGGCTGATTTAGAAGTCTATTTTTTTGCTTTGATCTTTCAGTTTCACATCGCGGACAAAACTCATTCATACTGTTACAGTGAACTAGAATAATACTGTGCAGGGGTTGGAGAAAAAAATGGTGGCTACTATGGCGAAACAAATATCATCATCATCATTTATTATTCCCTTAAAAATCCCTATCAGGGACATTACATTACATAACATTACATATCGTTTCTATTAGTCCCAATTTAGTTTTGCATATCTTTTCCAGTCGACTGTCAAACACGAGATTGATAAGTGATGCGTATTTACGTTGCGTCGTACCTCTACGAGGTATCCGTAATAGATTGAAAACTACAGAAACTTCAAACAAAGCAGACTGGGTCGATGTGACCTTGCTCTATTTTGCGCTCGAGTAAAGAAACGCGAGGAATCCAACCAGGCTGCGACGCAATCGGGCCACCAGCCATCACATGAAATGAAACACTCCTGGCACTACGGCTACATTCTGACAAACGGCGAGACTGAAGTTGAGAGAGTTTTCACTGAAGAATGAAAGCGGGTTTAATGTAGAAGCTGTTCACACTTGCTTGTTGTAGTCGGACGTTTTTGGGCAGAAAAGCACCCGATGTCCCCAATATCCTGATACCCGATACGTACATTTTATACCACGCCACACGCTGGGTGCAGGTCTAGAGTACTTGTATGAAAAGCCAGAAATCAGTCAGATATTAAGGGCACGAAATGACGTTCGATTGAAATCTGGTGCAGCTATATTTTGACGTTTTTAAATTTGATGACTTTGAAGCAAAGCGGTGGAGCGGCTCCTGCAGCGAGGGTACTGAAAACGACACAATAAACGCATTTCTCCAATTAACCCGGTTCTGTGCTAGCTGCATCCACTTGACCCCTGTGAACTTCTGAACCTCTTCAGCCCACCTATAGATATATTGTTGTGAATAAGATCGGCAGTGGGGCGAGGGGAGCCATCGCGTTAGGCCAGCCATTCAATCATCGTTCACCTGTCACCATGTTGTGCCGTCATCTTGCTTGTAACCACGTAGCATTTTGGTTGGAGGTGTGGCGTACGTCATCCCCATCCTCACCTTGACGCCAACCGTACGCCGGGACCATCGACTGAGAGCCCTTGGATATCACCGCGCAGCTTCGCCCCAGCCCTTCCTGCCCAGACCCGACCAGCCTCAACTACCGCCGCCCAGCCCCCAGCCCGGATCTGAAGACAGGGCGCACACATAAACTGTCCTGAGACCAGAACAGTGGAAACACTCGACGGACCCTAAAGAACCGAAAGACCCGCGCCCCGCCCAGCCGCCCGACGCGATCTCGAGCCATCGGTCCCATGGATGCTTTGGTGGCGGATGGCTGAAGAGCTCCAGGGGATGAGGATCAACCAAGCATCATCGTGGTCATCGTCATCATGGTGGCGAGCGTATCATTCTCTTCTATCTTTTCTTGAACATCCTCACCGTCACGCTACCACCGTCTTCAACGAACCGATCGGGACGATCGCTCGGTGTCCCCAGGAAGTGCTGCGAAGAAGATCGGCAGTGGCGCTAGAGGAGCCCTCGCGCTAGGCCAGCCATTATATCATCCTTCACCTGTCGCCATGTTGTGCCGTCGTCTTGCTTGTCACCACGTAACAATATTTGAAACTTCCGAGGGCACCGCAGAATCTGCCCTGGAGAAACGCGAAAGCCTGAGCGTTGCTGCTTCGCACGGTACATCTCGGGCCCATTGCATAGTTTTTGCTAGCAAGGCCAAGGCTCGTGCCACACAGTGGAAATTTCACCTTCCTTGGCATGCATTCGTTGCAGTGCTCCTGCAAGTGTAAGATTGGCGGTACGGCGTCGCTAGTCGTAGCGTCCCCTATATGCTACCATGGAGACGGCAGGAACGCTGGACGAGGACAACACAGCTCACGGAATCCCTCGGACCAATCTCGCGAACAAATCTCGCAAGTAAATCTCGCGTATGCTAGAGTTTCACCATGAGCCAAGAAAGGTTTTCACCGTATTCCTAAGCCCTAAGCGGCCGCGCTGGCCTAGTGGCTTTGGCATTAGCTGCTGATCTCATCTTAACTAAAGTTGCGAGTTCAAATCCATGGTCGAGGCCTGTGGCGCCTCAATTCGGTAGCAGCAAAATTCGCTCATGTGACGCTGAGCCGGATCGATGTACAGGGTGATCTACTTCTAGCTATAACAGGGCCACGGCTTTCAAAGCATCATTGTATCCGAACCGGCCATTCCATAAAGCTAGGCGGCAGGCCATGCGATGCATCACCTCCGCGTCCCACTGTGCATATATCGCTTTGCTTCGATAAGCGCCTGCATTTGACGCAATGCTGCTTTAAAATCAGTGACCATGTAATAGCTAGATGTGGATCACCCGCTACATACATTAAAAACCCCAGGTGTCAAAACTAATGTATGTATGTATGTATAACTTTATTAGGGAGCCGGCAAACGACGGGTTAACGCGTCGTGACGCTGGCCAAGCGTCTACCCGGGGTTAAGCCCTACTCTGCACTACCTCATTTGACCCGTTTGTGGTGGGTGTGAGGCTTGTGCTTTTCGAGCGCACCCCGGGCCTGCTGGACGGCCCATAGTTGCATGTCCTTGTCTGTATTCTGCACAGCACCTTGAAGTTCCGGCGGGTATGTCCTGGATGCAGCTTCGGTCGGGAACCTGGCACAGTCCCACATGATGTGCCATTGGTCCGCCGGACCCACTTGACATACACTGCACATATCACTCGTGTAGATGTCTGGGTGGAGGACGTGTAGTATTGCCGGGGCTAGGAGTGACCCGGTTTGCATTTGCCTTAGGATGACCGCCTCCTCCCGACTAAGTGCCGGGTGAGGCGGCGGCATTGTCCGTCGAGCTAGGCGGTAAAATTTTGTCACTTCCTCGTAACTGGTCATTCTGTCTTTTGTTTCGAACCACCATTCGGAACGGTCCTTCTCGGGGGCGCGGAAGGTAAGCGCTCGCGCCGCCGAATGGGCCGTCTCGTTGTGATTCGGTAAGGATGCACAATCTCCCGCGTGCGCCGGGAACCACTTGATGCGGATAGTGTTGCCGCGGTCTTGAAGCTGGAGCTTACTGATGATGGCGGCCGCCGGCGCGCACACTCGCCCTTTGGCAAAGTTGCGCACAGCGTTCCTCGAGTCGCTGAGCACGGTGCGACACTCGGCCTCCGAGATCGCCAGAGCGATGGCAACCTCCTCGGCGTCTGTGGCGTCCGTGCACCGCACGCTCGCTGCCGTTGTTTTGATGCCGGTAGCCGCCGCAACGGCCACTGCCACGAATCCTTCTCGCTTGTATTCCGCAGCGTCCACGAACCGGGCGTGCGGGTCCTGGGCGTGTTGCTCGACGAGGACTTTGGCCCGCGCCTGCCGCCGTTCTTGGTTGTACTCGGGATGCATGTTTTTCGGGATGGGGTCCACGTGGATGTGGGCCCACGCCTCATCGCTGATATCGCACGATTGCCGACTGGGAGCTCGGGGATTGTAACCCAGGGACGTCAGTATACTGCGGCCTGTCTTGGTGGTAGAGAGGCGCTCCATTTGCGCCGTGAGCTGCGCCTCGGCTATTTCTTCTAAGGTGTTATGGACGCCGAGCTGCAGGAGCCGAGCCGTACTCGTGGTCCCCATTAATCCCAGCGCCGTCTTGTAAACCCGTCTGATCAGCGTGTTTATCTTTGTCCGGTCAGCGGCCTGCCAGTTGAGGTAGGCCGCAACGTAGGCGATGTGACTGATCACGAACGACTGGACGAGACGCAGAAGACTGTCTTCACGCATGCCTGCCCATCGTGTCGAGACTCGGTGTATGAGCCGGATAGCGTCCATTGCCTTGGTGGTAATCTTGTTGATGGTCTCGTCGTTGCGGCCGTTCTTGTTTAGTAGCAGGCCCAGGACCCTGATCTTGGGAACTTCGGGGATGCGCTGCCCCGATGCAGCCACGATCTTTATGTGATCGCACTCCCGAGGGGGAGCGCGTTTCCGTCCCCGTTGTAATGGTGTGAGGACGAACAGCTGGGATTTGGCGGGCGAGCACACTAGGCCTGTGCCGTTAAGGTGTTGCTCGATGGCAGTAACAGCCTCTTGGAGCTGCTGCTCAATGCTGGCGTCGGTGCCGCCTGCCGCCCACAGGGTAATGTCGTCGGCGTAGATCGTGTGCCGGACGCCGGTCCCCTCTACTGCCCTCGCTACCCCGATCATGACAAGGTTGAAGAGCAACGGCGAGATGACTGAACCTTGCGGGGTACCCGTGCTTCCAAGCTTGTGTTCGGGGAACTTAAGGTCTCCGGCGTGCAGTTCCACCGTGCGGTTGGTCAAGAAGTCTTGGATGTAATTGTAGCTCGCTACCCCCATGTTGAGTCTCGATACTTGTGCTAATATGGCTGAGTGTTTGACTTTGTCGAATGCGCTTTGTAAATCAAGTCCCAGAATTACTTTGCTGTCCTGTGTCTTGTTGTCGATTATTTCTTGTTTAAGTTGTAGCATGGCATCTTGTGTGCTGAGTCTGCGCCTGAAGCCGATCATCGTATCCGGATATAGGTTTTCCTTTTCCAGGTACTCCTGCCATCGGTTGGAAAGCACGTGCTCAAGCACCTTGCCCACGCAGGACGTGAGCGAGATGGGACGCAAGTTGCCGATATCCGATGGCTTGCCCGGTTTCGGGATTAGGATTGTTCTTGCCGTTTTCCGCTGTCGGGGGAGCTTGCCCGAACGCCAGCATTCGTTATAGTAGCGGGTTAGGGCCTCGATCGATGCATAGTCGAGGTTGCGTAGCATCTTGTTGGTAATAAGATCGGGGCCGGCTGCTGAGCGGGCGTTGAGCTCGTGCAGCGCTGCCCGTACCTCTGACATGGTAATGTCTCGGTCAAGCCACGCGTTCGGCAGGCCCCCGTATGGCGGGTGGGTTTTCGTTGGCGTGTGTGGCAGATACTTGGCTTCCAGGGCCTTGATAACGGAGTCTTTTCCTCGTTGTTGTGTGGCGGTGTGTATGAGGCAGGCCAGGCGATCGCGCTGGTGTGACTTGGTCTTAGTTTCGTTTAGGAGGTGCCGAAATAGATTCCATGTGCAACCACGATGTAGTTGCCCGTCAGCTCGGTTGCAGACTTCGTTCCACTGCTGACGGCACAGGACCTTGCAGTGATGTTGAATGGCCCTGTTTAAGTCAGCCACCTTCTTTCTCAATTTGCGATTCAGCCGTTGCCGCTTCCAGCGCGCCTGTATCGAACGTTTGGCCTCGATGAGATGGGCCAGACGACTGTCCATAGCTATGATGTCCTCGTCCGTTTCAATGGTCTTGGTGGCCGAGTGCACTGCATCGCGGAGCTCTGCCGACCAAGTTTCAATGTTTGTGATGTCTTGCGGTGTGGTTGGTCGTCCCTTACGGAAACCGTCCATATCCGTCCATTTGTGTGTAATGGTGTTGCCCCGGAATTGATTGGGAATCGTAATTTCGAGGATGTAGTGGTCACTGCCCAGGTCAACGCCGGTGTTGCGCCATGTTACTTTGCCAGTGTGGTCGTTCTTGATGAATGTAAGGTCTGGTGTGGTGTCTCGTGCTACGGAATTGCCGATTCGGGTAGGATGATTGGGATCCGTGATCAGGGTGCAGTCGTGGTCCAGGGTATCCTGTAGTAGGTCCCGTCCCTTTGCCGTGTCTTTCACGTAACCCCACGCTCGATGGGAGGCGTTGAAGTCTCCTCCAATCAGCAAAGTGTTGCCTTTGGCTTGGGTGCCGGCTGTGTGTAGCAGGGTCTTGAATTTTTGTGTTTGGTGCTTGGGGTTACTGTATATGTTAGCTATGAACAGGCAGTTTTTCCGTTGTTTGCTTGGAATGATTTCGGTGAAGGTGTATTCCACCCTGCTGCGGCCGTGTCCGAGCTGATGTTCAATGAACGGGAGCCCTTTGCGGACGAATGTGCAGACGCCTCGTCCCTCCGCTGGGCTAACGTGAGCGCGATACCCAGCAAGGGTTGGGTTCGCCGTCACCGTTTCTTGCAGCAGAATGATGTCAGGTTTCTTGGTTACCGTGGTGATGTGTTGTTGCAGCACTGCTCTCTTGTTGTTGTAACTGTGGCAGTTCCACTGCCAGACCGTAAGGCCCGGTAGCGATCCTATTGTGGCTTGGGGCTGGGACATGGTTGTGATAGAGTTGAGGCTTGCGTCTGTTTTTGGAGATATGGGTGGTTTGCGAATTGCGCAGCAAAGATGGGGCTGCATACTATGGGCTTGAGGGTTTGTTCAATGAAGTCGAAGCGCTCCTGTATGGTTCCGTAGGACGTGGTGATTAGCTCCTCCAGCCGCGCCAGGCGTTGGTCCGTGACGGCAGCCGTGTCGGCAT
This sequence comes from Amblyomma maculatum, assembly GCA_023969395.1. Taxonomy (NCBI): domain Eukaryota; kingdom Metazoa; phylum Arthropoda; class Arachnida; order Ixodida; family Ixodidae; genus Amblyomma; species Amblyomma maculatum. The sequence continues at coordinate 15,054 of JAJIZL010042836.1, forward strand.
AGGTGTTGGTGAGCGCTTCAATTTTGGTTTCGAGCTGAGTTTCCAATTGGGTTAGGTCCTTATGTTGTCGTGATGAGGTGCGCGCTCGTTTCTTGGGGGTTGGGTCAGTGGTTTTCTCCCCTTCGGGCTCGTCTTGTGATATGTCCATTGATTGTGTACCACCTTGATGGGATGGCGTGTCGGTGTTCTCGGGGATAACGGAGGGTGTAAGTGTCTCGGGTGACTGAGCTGGGCCAATGGTTGGCTGAAATCGCTGTGCTTGTAGTTCTTTCTTGACGTCGGCTAGCTCTTGGGTAAGCCGGCGCGTGGTTTCCAACAGAGTCGCGTTGACGACACGGAGTTGTTCGAGTTCCTTGTAGTAGGGGCTGGTAGTCCATTCCTGCCAGCTGCTCTGTGTGCTTCGGCCAGTAGTGGCGCTGTTAGAGCTTGCGTTGCTGCTTTTAACTTCGCCCTTTGCTGCGTCCGCCCAACTGATTCTGTCACGGGAGCGCGAACGCTTAGCGTCGCGTTTGTTCC
>JAJIZL010042844.1:0-10914 GCA_023969395.1 Amblyomma maculatum
ATGTATACCAGCGCCTAAACGCATGCCGCATATCTCTACCTCCTCCTTATCACACGGATTAACAATTCAACAGGCTCACCGGAGTTCACATGTCATGCTACTCCTAAGAAAATTAAACTCTTTTGCAAACAACACAACAGAGGTACATCTAACACCTTTATCTCCTTCATTATATATATCCCAAATGACTCGAAGATTTCCCATAATGTCATCATCATCATCATCATCATCATCATCATCATCATCATCATCATCAGCCTGATTATACCCACTGCAGGGCGAAGGCCTCTCCCATATTTCTCCACTTAACCCGGTTTTGCGCTAGCTGCATCACTTGACCCCTGCGAACTTCTTAATCTCATCCGCCCACCTAACTTTCTGCCGCCCCCTACTACGCTTTCCTTCCCTTGGAAGGAAAGCCGCCCCCTACGCTTTACTTCCCTTTCCTTCCCTTCCCATAATGTTCAGCTGTCTAAAGCTGCGCAGCACACCTGTGTTGCTCAACGCTAGTGTGCACGGAGGTCTGGTAGGACTGGGGTACCGGTTGCAATGATCTTCAAGTTGGCTACTCTTTACGTGGCATTCGACTGGTCTTCGGTACTCTCAATCTTTAATTAATGCACCTATCCGTCTGTCCGATGTAGGTTTTCCTAATAGAGAGAGAGTGATCTTGTATACGACCCCTGTATTACAGGGGAAAAAGCAGGTAGCATGCTTCTTTGTGCAAGCTTGCATGCTACTCTTTTGCCTGTTTACTTTTAGGCAATGCCACGATAACTTTTCAGGGGCAGAGAAAGTGACTGAGACACTGCACTTTCCTGCAACCTTCTTTAGGCGGTGGCAGAATCCATGGATGTAAGTAATGGTAATAGTTCTTGCTTTTTGGCTTCTCGTTTGCTGTGGCCGCCGTCGTTCCTCACTCAGCACTTCCCGTAACAGTTCGCCCGCTACCGACACCAAACGTTCGTTCGAGTAGCCCGCTGCTTTTAGGCGCTCGAGCTGGCGCTGCACGCTGGTCGCTATAAGGCGTGCACAGGATTTTTCGAGAGCAGCACGTAGGCAGTTAACGGCAATTCCCCTTTTAACTAGTTTTAGAATGGGCCGAATCATACCTCAAAACCTCTTTTTCAAACGCGGCTCCTGCAGCTCCAACGTTCATGTGACTCCCGGAAAAGCAAACACACGTCCAGAAACTGCAGGCAACTCGAATGTGAAACGAAACCCTTTGGGACAGAACTCAAATGCGTCAAGAACACGTCTGGCCTAACTTGAAATGAGCTTGACACGACAACTAGTAGGTAGTCGTCCACATAGATAAACATATTGGCTATATTACTTTTCTACTTTTCTCAATGCACGTGTTAATACATTTGTCGCACTGCGATTAAAAGAGTGCGCTTAGAACAGGCGCTATACAGGAACCAATGAAGATAAAATGAAGAGAAGTAGAATGAAGATATAATGACAGTAACACCATGAAGCTGTCAGTAGATAAACCTGCAGAATTCTGGAAATTCTCGTACCCAACCTGATTTGTTGTTGGCAGTTAGAGATGTTATTCAGCAAACACGCCTTCTTCATTTCCAAAATTCTGCGAGTCTGAGATTCTTCCCGCGGGTGCTTTAAAGCCCTGACTTCATTGCTAACCGCATGTCAAAGGACCAAATTAATTCAAGAAGAAAAAAAAAAGAAGAAAACGCCATGAAAGCTAACGGAATACGTACCCTATGGGTTGAACGTCTCGAACACGTACTTCATATCACTGCACTCCACGTACTGCGCTTTCGGATATAAAAATGGTTAGTACGCGCACGGGCCACGAAACGCATACATATGTAAACCACACAGAAAAAGAATTCAGATTATGGATTCTTACATGCCCTTTTCGTTTTGCAAAACAGCTCTTAGTAGCGGTGAGCGGCATATTTTATGAGCGAGAGCCGAAGACGCGACACCGAAACGAGGATTCAGGCGTGAAATTTCCAGAGGTGTTGAAAATGAACGCATGACTTGAAAACCTTGGTACTGATCAATGTCAAGAAAGTGCTCCGAGCATTGCACAGGTAATATCGGCGGCTGGAAGATTTTTTTCTCTTTTTTTTTCTTCACTGAAGCTCGGTCGTCACGCCTTTCAGTGTTTGGGCAGACATAGGCTGTACCAAACCACAGGATTCTCATCCTTTTGGTCACAGCAACACTCGGTAGAAGAAAAGAAACGACGCACAAAGCAGATTTTGCACCACTTTTTCTTTTTTTTTGGTTTTGCAGCAGTTGGTGAAGCATAACAAATCAAGGGCGAACGCAGCTGAAGTTTCATGGCTTCTGTTAGTGGCGTCGCTACCATCTGTCAAGCGATTGTCACCTGTTACTGCCCTCCCCCGACGTCCGCTGTGCACTGAGCGCTGCGGAGAGGCCTTGACGCAGTCGCATAATTAATCGTCCATTAAGCCTGTGTTTAAAATTTTACTACCAAAATATTTCGCTATCTTAGCCTACGTGTTTTAAACATTCGACCTCTCGAAGCCCATCGAATTCTAAAACCGGCTCAGATCCCGTTTCAACTGCTCACTCGCTCGTTTCGAAGTTTTTCGGGAACACTTATTGAGCACTTAAAGGCTGCTCTACTCTTTTATAGCTTATATGTTTAGATTGTTATTACTGATCACTTCCAAACAGTACTTCTTTCCCACAAAAGTCCACTCATTAGAGGAGATGCAAGGCAAAAACAGATATAAAACAAATAAAACATCTCTTTTTTTTTTATTATTGGTTCAGTAACTTCGTGAACTGCTCGGGGACCTGTCTACAAAGTGTCATTCTTATCTGTGGCATGGAAAAATAGCCAGTACGTAAAACTAGAATGCTGGCGGAGTGGGCCACGCTTCTCGAATTGCATGTGAAAGCTTTTTTTTTTTTTTTTTTTTTTTTAAGTACTTGGAAGTACTCGGAGTGTTAGACGCACAGGCTGGAAGCCGCGTTTTGCGCTCTTTGGTATTCTTTTTGAAGAGTACTGCAGAAAATACAATCAAACATGTGCTAAAGCAAACAACACGTATGTGAAACTGCTGAAGAGATGTTTTATTCAAAAATTTGTTTCTGAAATAAACATTGCAGCTACTTTAAAGATAGGCAGATAGGAGGAGGGAAGGCGGGGTAGTTATCCAGAAAGGCCTCTGATTGGCTACCGTATACAGTGGTGAAAAGGGATAAATGATTAAAGAGGGGAAGGGAAAAGGGACGTGAAGCACAGTCAGAAGTTTTACTCAAGCTGGTGCCTGTCAGGTAACTGCATTGAAGGCATAAAGATGTGTGCAAGACATTGAAGTAATATTACAAAATTTTGAAACGTGGAGTTTGTATTCATCGTTTCTGAATTTTTTATCTAATCACCCATTAAATGTGCGTTAGTGCATGTGTGTGGAGATTTTATTGGTTTTGGGGTATTGGGTTATTTTAGCTGCTTCAATTGGTACGCAGTCTTAATTCTTCTGGTGACGACCTCTTGCGTCCTCGTTGTTGCCCGGATCTCGATAAAAGGGACCGAACTGCCGAAAACAACTTCCCACTTTTTCAGAGTGGGAGATGTGCGGGATCCACTTTTAGATAAGTATCTGGTCTAACATGGCAAGGCTTCTGCATAGATGACAGTGCGAATTAATCAGTTCAGGAAAGATATCCGTGTACGCCAATGGGTTGTGTCACAACTTGTAGCCTTTTCCAAGTCGTATCTTCTACTCAGTCAGTTATGCGGTGGGATAAGACACGCTGGTAGGTTATTGTAGTGTTGTGCAACTACCTGGTAAGCGTTTACGGTCTGGTTTATAAAGGTTCGCAGTTCGGAATTCGACTCATCTGGTCGACTGACTTCCAGAGTAATTATGAGCGGCTTCTTTCCCTCAGTTACCTGAGTGAGCCAGAACCCTTCCAAGTTTACTTCATTAGTGCTCTTTGGGTGTTCGCTTAAAATTTTGAGGGCCTCGGTAGAAACATGGGTTCAATAAAAAAAGTTTCCCTACAGTCCATTAACACATTTGTTCACCATGCTTCGTATACCCCAATTGTCGGAGGAATTTAGTTCTCAGATTCGTTCCTGTGCTTCCGGCCATTGTCAGGCGAAACAACCAACACCTTCCAATTGTTGTGATACAAAAAATAAACGAAATCCCCTAAAGGTGTAGCCTTTTTTTCGTTAGCTACCATAAACTGGCAAGTGCTTGCTTATGTGAATACTGAAAGTCTGTCTAGAGTAACTCGTCGTAATATAAAATGAGGTCTTGAGTATTTTCAGGACAAAAACTTCCACTGTTAAATGAACTCACGTTCTTGACCCAAAGTTGATAAAATTCTCTAAAACTACCTGGTCGTCAGAAAATTATGAACATATTTGCTTTTTGTTATTTCGTAAAATTTGAGTAGTGTTTCAGGAGTTGATGTATAACACTGCTCTATAAAATATTAAAATCAAACAAGTTCAGAATTAAAAATTTTGGTTCCTCATTCCTCTTAGAGAATTCTCATATCTCAAATATGTCAATTTAATGCTTCGACGCTGGCATGGCATCACCCCCTTAAATAGACTCCTAGCTAGCTTCCGATTGTTTACCTGCATTCAAGCTAAATGTCAACGTTCTTGTTTAACGTCTGTGAAATGCCACAGAAACGGATAATTCGTAAAGAAGTCTTGACTTTCATGGGGCCTATTTAGTTCACACGCGAGTGTTACAATATAATGTATGCAGCAAGCGAAATGCACTGTTTTGATATTGATATGAGAAGTCCTTAACAGTGTTAGGACACATTTAATATGCCGCTAAACAGTCCAGCAAAGGCTATTGAAGCAATGAAATGAGGTGCTCTGACTTTGACAACCAAAATCAAAGCTTCTCTTTGTTTTTTTCTTAATGAGAGCTGAAGGAAAACAATTGCTATAACATGATTCATGCTCTCTATACTCTTTCGGTCTCGTTGATATGCCTAATATAATCCTTTTCCTACCCTGCATCGTCTATTAGCGCCCCCAAACACTTTGCTATTGTTTGTTACTCTTTTTTTTTTTTCCGAAGCAAAAGCACAATTTTGAGCTGGAGCCCTTTTAATGCACGTTCTGACAGCATCCTTGTAAGTTACTTAAAAGCTATTGCTGGCGGTATCGCTGATTTATTCGTTGACTCGACGGAATATTTAAAACAGGCACCTTCCGCAAGAATTAAGCCAAGCCATCCCGGCATTCAAGAAATCAATATACACCTAATCTGTTTCACTTGTTCGTTGCATTTTATGTCTTTACGAAAGAAAAGAACTAATTATTCGCAATCTATCCACTTATCTAGATGAGCTTGATTGCGTACTCTATTAAAAACCGTATTTCGGCCTTGATACTCAGCTCCTCTCCCCTTAATTTGCCGATGACTGCACCTCAGAAACATAAAGAAAAAGAGACGGTGTTCCACTTTTCCATTTCCTTAAAACATGTGAAATAAAAAAAAAAATCAAACGCGACATTCTTTCCTTTTTTAAATTTTAATTTCGTGTTACTGCATTAGAGGGATCTTTAGATACATATTCGGCAGTTAATAATTTGTTCGGGAATAGCAGTACATATTTCAGGCATCTGCACCTAAACAAAGTGCTTAACGTCGGCGCTATCCAGAGTTCCATTTCTGGTCCTCTGGTTCTCGGTCATCTGTACGCTTTATAATCACGTTATGAGCTGCTTAACTGTATTTAATTCGCGCATCTTACAGCCTGGGGATGGTATATTTTCACCCTCAAAAATTGTCTTCTAGTCCGTTGTGAATATACACGTCCACGTTGTCGCAAGTGCTGCCACGTGGTATACTAGGTAGTTCATCAATGGTGAAACTACAAAATTCTCCTCCCTGGAGCTGCATAGTGCTGGTTTGGTTTGTGATGTTTAACGTCCCAACGCGACTTAGGCTATGAGAGACGGCAATGGGGGAGGGCTAAGGAACTTTCGACCGCCTGAGGTTCTTTAACGTGCACTGACATCGCCGAAACCTTGCTTTTCGTCTCCATTGAAAAGCGGCCGCCATGGCCGGGACTCGAACCCGCATCCTTGGGCACAGTAGTCGAGCGCCTTAACTACTGCACCACCGCAGCCGGTTAAGTATAGTGCGTATCCACATTTGTAAACATTATATTGTTTGTTTGGTTAGCCTTGACCGCCTAGTAAAGAGCAGAGACATTAGTCTGCCAACCCAGATCCGTATAACTCGTGCTATGGCCTTTCCAGTTGTGATCTATGGATGCGAGAGTTGGACTGTGAAGAAGGCTGACCGCCGAAGAATTGACGCGTTTGAATTGTGGTGCTGGCGGAGACTCTTGAGAGTTCCTTGGACTGCCAGAAGATCAAATCAGTCAATATTATCGACCATAAACCCTGACTGCTCATTGGAGGGTCAAATTCTAAAGTTAAATCTCAGCTAATTTGGTCATCTGATGAGAAGAGAGGAGTCGCCGGAGAGCGATTTGATGTTGGGAAAGGTTGAGGGTCGCCGGAGAAGGGGTAGGCAGCGAACGCGATGGTTAGATGGCATCCTCAGGGCACTGCAGATGAAGTTATGTGATGTTAGGAAGATAGTGAGAGACCGGAAAGCGTGGCGTGACATGGTCCATAGGGTCACGAAGAGTCGGACATGACTGAACGACTGACCGACTGAACGGGGTCAAGTGGATGCAGCTAGCACAGAACCGGGTTAAGTGGAGAAATATGGGAGAGGCCTTCGCCCTGCAGTGGGTATAATCAGGCTGATGATGATGATGATGAACGACTGAACTGAACTGAACTGAAGTGCATACTTATGATACTTATGAGTATTCTTAAAATGAACCTGATAATTTTAGTTGTAGGCCTTTAACTGTACGAAACGCATTAATTTTTTTTTGTTTCACTGGCATTACAAGCATTCGTTTGCACAACAATATCTACGGCTGCTGTATTTGGCATGTGAACTTTGACATGAATTTTCAGGAATTACCGAGACAATGAAGTTTGCAATTGAGGTATTATTTCATTTTCATCATTATTTTAACGACGTTTTCATTCGTAAACTCCTAAGCTATAGCACGATGATTAGTGTCTGACGTACCTGTATCATTTCTTGCCTATTCAGCACATTCGGAATAAATAGGCAAGGACAGGAAAACGAGTGGCTTGTTATGGCATACCTATTAAGGAAGCCAATAGTCACCAAACCCAAGGAAAGCATAAATGAATGTTTCTATATATGTGTTCTTTTTTATATTTGTGGCCCAGACCAATGGGAAGCTAAGAGTAATAAATTTATAGGCGAAGATGGCGCTGATGAACACTCTCAAGGTTTGCATGGCTATACGCAACATAAATACACCTCAAAGTTCACGATCAAGCAGGTTCCGCTGTAGCTCTCTTATTACAGCACCGCACTTGAAATTGAGAGGTTGTGGATTCGGACCCCACCAGTTATATGTAGTGGTTTTTTTGTTGTTTTTTACTTTCAAATTCTTTATCTTCCAAATTTAAAACGGTTACTCTTAATTTGCCATTGACTAACTGAATTGATTCTGGATGTGCAGTTAATGGTACTATACTTCTGAAATTTGTTTTTAGAATTACTGTTGTTACTATCAGCCCGAAACTTAAGAAAACTTGTTGCTTGAGACGCTCTCTATTACATTGAAAAATTAAACTATTGATTTTGCACTCATCATGCTTTATAATTCAGGACAGTGTATTACAGGAGCGTAACATCTGTTGCCAACTGAATGCCAACTTCATTTGTATACTTGAGTAAAACAACCTTTTCGGATAGTTGGTCTCATTCTTGAATATAATTGCAGCGAAGAAGCATTATCATGAAACACGATCGTGTTTCGTGATAGATCAAGAACACGTTCAAGAGACACGATCGTCCTTGTGTTGTGTGTTAATCCCCGATACATGTTTGATCGTGTTTCGTCACTGCAATTATGAATTATTCGTATATTTTCATCCTCTAACATGCTGCCATTTCAATTTTTTGTTGCGAAAGCAACACTACGCTAATCGGTGAGCCATTTCGCGGAGCCCCCGATTAGTCAAGGTGCGCATGCGCGAGGATCGGGTGACGTCACACGGAGCACAGCTGGAAAGCGGCGTCGGAGCCGCCGCCAACTCCCCCGCTGTGAGGGTGATTCAGAGGTGCCGCCGCCGCCGCGCCAGCTGCGCATGCGCCAGAATGGAGGGACATCACACGGGGCACAACTCGTGCGCCGGGGCGCCGGGGCCACCGCCGACTTCTCCGCGAGGGGCGCCGCCATCGCGTTCGCTGCACGGCACATGCGCAGTGATGTCATTGCTCTTCCGATACGCCGGAGCCACTGCGCATGCGCGGGGCGTATATATGTGGCACAGCGCTGGTACCGGCGCAGTCAGACACAGAGCAGTTGAGCCGAGCAGAGGCGATCGCCTTAGGCGAGCAAATCATCGTAATTCGTCGCTTCCGCAATTATACTCGGGATGGCCAGTGGTCAAACCATAGCCAATTTTTTCATTGATTTCATCTATTTTAATCATTTATTGATCCTATATTTATCTCAAGTTGTTCTTGCCTCTGTTATGATGAATAATTCCGTCGTATGCTTTCCTTCAAGCAATCGTGACGACTGTCACGTTCAGGAGTAGTGGCAATTGTCGCGATTGCTGCCTTTGTCGTTAAAATTGTTACCTATATTTACATTTGTTAGAACAGGCCTCACCATAGCATTAATACTGTGGGAAAGTTTCATGAACTTAAAATGTATGAATCGGTATCGACATGTGTTTACAAAATGAAAAAAAAAAAATCGAAGCTTTAACGGCCTGATCGATTCTGAATAACGTCTCCAAACATGATTGTGTGCTAGTCTGCTGGCTTTCACTTCGAAAATTTACAGGTTAAACACTACGAGATAACACACAATGCCTGCATTCATTTACCAAACAAGAGGAAACCGTATGCTTTTTGTGGAAACTATTAGAAAGACATATTCTTCTGGAATTCTGCCTGCGCAAAAATGAAAAATGGTGCTCCCTTTATAACTTAGTTCTCACGCAAACAATGCAAAAGTTTGTCGTTTTTCGTGCTTAAATTGTTGCTGCGGCTTTAGCTTACGCTTGCATTTTAGATAGAGGAATGAACATTTGGGCGAGTTGGTAAAGTGTCATAATGAATATGTAGCGCGAAAGACAAGCACAAGACGAGCACTTTTTTTTTATGGCTAACAGACAATTGGGGTTGCTCTAAGAAGATGTAAAATAAGAACTCGCAGCTGGCACGCCTAATAACAGACAAGCAGAAAGAAATAGATAATGTTTTCAAAACACAGGTTGGAAATGACCGCAGAAGCAAGTAAAGAGTGAAGGCCCCGCTTTCTAGGAAACGGGTCCGCGAGAAATGGTCTCGCCCGACGAGTCACAAATCCAGAATTTCTATAAAAAACACCGGTTTATTCCGGGTCAACAAAATAGCACTTTGAAATGATAAAAAGTGGGAAGGCATTGTAAACTGATACATACATCGAGGCATGCGGCAGCGCTATGCGAAGATTACGAAAAGAGTAATGGGACTGTGTTTTATACTGTGCGGCAAGGCGAAACAAATCAGGGCGCGAATAGGGGAATGCGACACAGCAAAATCGCTACTAGGGGCACCAGAGTCGTTGCTTCCCGCGTGGCAACAACTCACGCAAACAGTCTAACCCTTCTCCGGAGGCACCGCTTCACTCTTCATCCTGGTGGGCTCCTGTGTTCACCCGAGATGCATCGTGCCGCTTGCTGATAGCACGACCGCGTCCGAACCGCGCTGTCACGGAATTCCCTCGCATAGTTTTCCGCTGTCCTTATTAAGGCTCGCTGTCAAGCAGAGCACATTTCATGCCCCGCCATAAAGTCTGCACATGCGCAGTTGCGCCAGCTCCGCGCCCACCTTGACGAAGGGGAAGGAGCGCGCGTAGTTCAAAAGTCCATGAGGCTCACTCTCGAGCCGAGCACATGCGACGCCCCGCGATAAAGTCTGCACATGCGCAGTTGCGCTACCTCCGCGCGTACCATGACGAAGTGGAAGGAGCGCGCGTAGTTCAAACGTCCATGAGGCTCACTCTCAAGCCGAGCACATGCGACGCCCCGCGATAAAGTCTGGACCGGCGCAGTTGCGCTACCTCCGCGCGCACCATGACGAAGTGGAAGGAGCGCGCGTAGTTCAAAAGTCCATGAGGCTCACTCTCAAGCCGAGCACACGCAGTCTGCACATGCGCAGTTGCGCTACCTCCGCGCGCACCTTGACGAAGTGGAAGGAGCGCGCATAGTTCAAAAGTCCATGAGGCTCACTCTCAAGCCGAGCACATGCAGTCTGCACATGCGCAGTTGCGCTACCTCCGCGCGCACCAATACGGAATGGAAGGAGCGCACGTAGTTCAAGAGGCCATGAGGGGCGCCGGAGCCCCACAACACTTTGCTATTCAAGACCGTATCCTAGGATAAAAGTGTCTCCACCCGAGCCTATTTATTATGGCTTGTGGTAATAGTGCGGCTTAACCACTGCGAGAATTAATGCTAGTACATGAAATAATTCTTCTCCGGTTGTTAAACTGAACATTAAAAAGACAAGATCATGGCGTCCTGCCCTATCAAGTCCTGGAGCATCAAGGGACATGAAGTGAAGCTGTGACAGATTTTCTCTTCTTGGGCTCCAAGATTACCCCGGAAGGAGACTGCAGCCATGAAATTAGGAGTCGCCTGCTTCTGGGAAAGAGAGCAATGGTTAGCCTTGACCGCCTAGTAAAGAGCAGAGACATTAGTCTGCCAACCAAGATCCGTATAACTCGTGCTATGGTCTTTCCAGTTGTGATGTATGGATGCGAGAGTTGGACTGTGAAGAAGGCTGACCGCCGAAGAAT
>JAJIZL010042846.1:0-10350 GCA_023969395.1 Amblyomma maculatum
TTTTTGCACAGGTTTACACAGAACCTGACGACGCTTCTGCACATCGCAAGAGCTATTTTGCTGCGCTTTGTGCCTCGCAAATCTCGAGAGCATGACGCCGCCAGCAGCACAAAAGAAAGCGCGACAAAGCTACGCCGCCAATGGCTATGACTAGCACTACAGCTTCGGCTGCTTCGGCTGATTTCGACTTGTTTCGGTTTCGGAAGTTGCCGACTTCAACGGCTTTGCTGTTCGCCTAACAGCGGCAAGCACGATGTCAAGTGTCTACGCGCTAACGCTACATGTTTGTCGTGTATGCGCGCCTGTAGTTTGCGCATTCAGAAATGTGGCGGTGCTAGCGAAAGCTAGCGGTGGCGGAAAAGACCACCGTGAGTTTCGCTTCTTTTTTTTGCGATGCTTGAAAAACTATGCGTGCTTGTCATGTACGTCCGGTTGACAGATAAGAAATGCGTTGCGGTGGTTCAGCGAATCGGAGCTTTGGCCCAATGCGTCACCAAGTTCCTTGCGAAAATTCCTGATCATAAACAGCGACAGTGGCCATTGTTTTAGTTGTGTGTTTATATTGGAAGATCAAGTGATTTGTTTGGAAACAGACGCCGAATCCTGCTCGCACACTGTTCCACTGGTCACCCGCGAGCGATACTTTCTTTTGTGATGTGTGCATCACTACTATCAGTGTTTAACTCTTGAATGGTGATGAAAGTTTAATGGCTCTAGCTTATAGCAAAAGCAAAAACAGTTGTGTGAAAGCATGGCGCCTGCAGTCAGGCAAGATATGCGACATGCAAAAATAGCTTACCGGTCAAGCTTCAAGCGAAGACAGTGTGGGATGTTTACGTGGGGATCCGGTAAAAACGTCCCCGGAAAAAACGTCCCTAATGGCGAAGTAGGAAAAAATGTCCCCGAACGGGGCTGTAGTCTTGCGCTATAGGACGTAGACTATAGTTTCTCCGTGGCGAACTGCAATGATGAATGATGCATGTTAACTTTATTACAGCGGTGTCACCTGTCGGCTTGGAATTGACCGCGAAAATCGAATTGATGCGGGCATTCATGACAAAAAAAAAATTATGGCAGCGGTAATACAGTGACAGTGACATGCTTTAATTTACGCAGTTCTTGTAAACATTTCGGGCCCCCAGAGGACGTTCCATATGATGATTACATTTAACTTAAAGCCGAGAAAGAATGGCATAACATTTGTTGGTTTTTTTCATGTGTGTTCCAGAATAAATCTTTTTCAGGGCCGGTTTTGGCCTTGGGGACGTTTTTTCCTAGTTGCCGCTTCGTCAGGGGACGTTTCTTCCGGAGACGTTTTTTCCGGGGACGTTTTTACCTACACCTGTTTGCGTGCACGTTACTTCAATTAAGCACTAATGAAACTGACCATACAAATATTTCAACTTGTCTCTGTGGCCTACAGCATACATGCAGTAAAGAAGCAAAAGCAGCCAAGCTGCTTGTTCCATGCAGCATAAATAATTATGCACTGCTGTTGGAAACTGCACAGCATATATTGGTGGACGATCGTTGAACGTGCAGCTTTCTTCAATAGGTTACGCATCTCGCGTGACGCAGCCTACAGTGACACTGAAAAATATGCCATCTAAAAGACATTTTCTTGCAATATTATGCTGCAGCATATATGTGTATAGTATGCATAGCTTCGAGATGCAACACATATACTGTTGGTATCGCCCCTCATAAAGTACTAGGATTTTTGCATCTTTTCATCAGTCTAAGATCACCGATTCAATCGTTTCTTTTTTTTTTTTTTCATTTGGCAATGAGACGGACAGCATTTGCAAGTGTCATTATGCAGCAGAAAGCTTTAATTCAGAGTAGTTCAGTTCAGCAAGGGTTTGTTATAGTCTCAGGAAACTTAAAAATGGCATATAGATGTAGATGTGCAAGTCAAACCTCAAAAGGCTGTAGCAACTTTTTTGCTCGGCATATCCTTGTGCTGAAAAAGAGAGTCAGTCCGGTTGTTTATAATCAGCCAAATGAGTGATGTAGAGAAAGAAGCAGAATTGTTGTCATCTTCTCTCCCATCCCATCTGTTAGTGCTGTTCAGTCGTTTGAGAATTGTCTTTCTGTGGTCTTTGCAAGGGATTATGAGTTCCTGAAGTTCAGTACTGGAGTTGGCTTTCAGATTTCTGTTATCACACTTACTTTTCCTTCTACAGATGAAACTCCAAGCCAATTCTTCATACAAACTTGTGATGCCTGACAGTGGTAAAGCTGTGCAGTTATAGTGCGTCACCTCCATTCATATGCAAAACACAATATAAGGGTGATTTTGACTGCCAGTTTGACTATCTTATACATGGCAGCGGCAACACATCAACATTGTGCACACAGCATAGTGGCAGATACAATGAACGAAGGGCAGTGCTAGTCAAGGTGTGCAGCAGGAACATCATTTACTAAACTTTAAGTGAACAGTTCTCATTCGACTGAAAAGATTCTGCACAATAAATACCAAAAAAATCCTGATTAGTCGACATATTGGTCATGACATCACAGTTACATGACCTCGCGTGAGAATTTCAAACATCTCACAGTGAAATAAAGCTAACAAAATAGGGAGGGTGCAAATGAAGCCAATTATCAAGGAAGCTCTTCTAATGAGGACATTTCAGAAAATAGTAGTTTAACAAAATAAATACGTTGATACTAAAGCTCGAACCCATGTGTGCCCTCTGCATGCAATGTCTATAGCCATGTAGGGTCAAAGGTGTGTTAGTGGGGCATTTAGGGAATGCTGTTACATTGGTAATAATTTTGAAAAGTAGATAACTTTAAACGAGAAAAATTATATAAACATTTGCAGAATGAAAATGCAGTTCATGTTTAAGATGCTGTCACGTCTATTATTGAGGTAAACTAGCTGAAGCTCCAAAATTATTTTAACTTTGTGTAACTACTTTCTCTTCTTATATTTTGCACTGATCATTATAATTAATCTTTGATCTTCTGCATGTTATGCCACTGATGTGCATTCAATGAATTAAGTTACAATGCTCAAATCTTGTCTTAGTTCATCTTATTTCTCCCGCATTTCTTTCATGCCATGATATATATATTGCGGATACATTTTTGTTTTGTGATATGTTCATGCTGAACTCTGTATTTATTAAAGAATATGTATTCTATTGCCTATATTTTACATTCAATGCAAGCAGCACGCCCATGTAGATATACGAAAGCATTAAACTTGAAATATATACGGCATATATATCAATGATTATTCAGGAATTAACATGTAAATACAATATGGTTCGCCAACCAGATGAAGGAAATTGGTATCAACTGTCTAACTCGGTGATAAACTGTAAAACTATGACACAAACTTTAACTCTCTTAATGATCTTTTCTATTTAACTGTCAAATATGAGGACATACATGCGGATGATACCACTAAATGGCAGAAAGTGAAGTGGAAATCAAGAGACTTCTGATGCGCGTACAAGAAGAGAGTGAGAAGTTTGGACTTAAACTGAACATTAAAAAGACAAAGATCATGGCGTCTTGCCCCATCAAGTCCTGGATCATGGAGGGACAAGAAGTGGAAACTGTGACAGATTTTCTCTTCTTGGGCTCCAAGGTAACCCCGGAAGGAGACTGCAGCAATGAAATTAGGAGACGCCTACTTCTGGGAAAGAGAGCCATGGCTAGCCTTGACTGCCTAGTAAAGAGCAGAGACATTAGTTTGCCAACCAAGATCCGTATAACTCGTGCTATGGTCTTTCCAGTTGTGATGTATGGATGCGAGAGTTGGGCTGTGAAGAAGGCTGACCGCCGAAGAATTGACTCGTTTGAATTGTGGTGCTGGGGGAGACTCTTGAGAGTTCCTTGGACGGCCAGAAGATCAAATCAGTCGATATTGTCGACCATAAACCCTGACTGCTCATTGGACGTTCAAATTCTAAAGTTAAAGCTCAGCTACTTTGGTCATCTGATGAGAAGAGAGGAGTCGCTGGAGAAAGATTTGATGTTGGGAAAGGTTGAGGGTCACCGGAGAAGGGGTAGGCAGCGAACGCGATGATTAGATGGCATCCTCGAGGCACTGCAGATGAAGTTATGTGATGCTAGGAAGATAGTGTGATTAGATGGCATCCTCGAGGCGCTGAAGATGAAGTTATGTGATGCTAGGAAGATAGTGAGAGACCGGAAAGCGTGGCGTGATATGGTTCATAGGGTCACGAAGAGTCGGACATGACTGAACGACTGAACTGAACTGAACGGATGAGGACATACGCCTTTGAATATCTTCCAAACCAACTAGAACATCCACTTGAGAACTATATATATACCATATGAAGTGCCATTTGAAATCCCGGGGACCAATTCAAATTTTCAAAACCACTTTGAATATCCAATAGGGTAGGACATATATGAATTGTAATCCTGTATAATATGGAAAATCCAGTTGGGATTCTAAATGATCATTATGAACGTGAGAACAATTGGGAGTGCCCATTGTTTGCAAAACCATTTGGGTAATTCCGTTAGCTGCCAAATTGGTCGCAATTTTGTGCCCATTTGAGCTCATATAAGGCTGTATCTAATTGGGTCAGTGTGGGGCCGAATGGAACCATGTTATAACTGGTTTAATTTTTTACGGGGAGGCTTAGTGAGCCAAGTGAACTCGCATGGACCCTGAATGAGCACTGCGAAATCGAGTGCTGGTGCTGTACGAACATCGTGATTTTAAGCGAGCGTACAACTGAGCGTCTCCTACAACTGAGCGTACAAGCTCTACGAGACCGCGTACGGCGTCTGCGGGGGTTTTACGTGAACTGTACGAGATCTTCTACAAGCTGCTTGAGCCCTCGTACATCTGTACGAGACATCCTACAATCCTCGCACAACCCTGCGAGACATCGTACACGCTCTAGGAGACACCGTAGACGCCCCACGAGACATCGTACAATCCTCGTACAACTCTACGAGACAACGTAGACGCTCTAAAAGACCTCACAGAATTCTTGTAGAAATCGCATAGCTCTTAGAAATCTCCCACATTTCTCGTACACATCGTAGCAATCTCGTACATTTCGCATACACTTCTTCAGTAGATTCACACATGCCTTCAGCACTTGTAGCTAACCAGCATGAACGCCAGAACCGCACATCCAAATTCTGTAGGAAAAGCTCTCATAGAAAAGAAACCCAGAAAAACAAGCATGGGCTAGATAGACAGTGCTCTACTGTGCCGGCAACGGGCTCTCATGACAGTGTGGTGCAAATGTTGCAACAGACAACCGCACACGGTAGTCTCATATAAAGCAGCGGAAAAGAAGCAATCACACCAGCTAACATCTTGTTTAGCGTTCACCGCTCGTTCCATTGACCTAGTTTGACGACAGGTAGGTTGCATGCCCACAAACGTGCGCCTGCTCCCTGCGTCCGTCACTGTGGAGTCAGACGAGTTGGGAACACCTCATCCATTTTGATAGCAATTGAACCGCTTGTCGAATAGCACACCTCTTTGCGTGACGTGGCACTGACGTCAGAGAGGAGCGCTGAGGCCTTTTTGTCTAGACGGTGATCCTGGGCCCCATATTCAGTCCCTATTTTTACGCAGAAGCTCGCGCAAAGGAGCTGTAGTGTATCCAGATGCGCCAAGAAGCGCCCCAAATGGTTTGCCATGCCCAGAACGCTACGCAATTCCGCTACATTGCTCGGCGGCTTCATTTTTTTCACGGCATTTTTCTTTGCTGGATCAGGTTGTACGCCTTCCTCACTTACACGACCCAAAAAATAAGCCTTTTAACTTCGAAGAAACGCTTGGATTTCTTTAACGTTACATTAGATTCTGTAAACATGGTCAAGACGTTAGCAAGTCTAGAATCATGTTGTTACTGGGTGCTTCCAAAGACTAAAATATCGTCCATTACGTTGACGACTCCAGGACAGTCTGCAAGGATTTTGGACATTCTTTTCTGGAAAAACTCAGCCGCCGAATTAATTCCGAAAGGTAACCTGGTGAAACAGTACCGCCCGACTGGTGTAATGAGAGTAGTAACTTACTCCGAAGCCTTGCTTAGGCGTACTTGATAAAAAAACCAGAATTCGCATCCAGCTTAGAAAAACGTTTTGACCGGCTATGTAGAACCCAGAGCTGGATCCACTGTGGGGAGGGTGAAATCCTCTCGTACAACGCACTTATTCAGTTGTGTAAGGTCTACACAGATCCTGACATCCCCACTCGGCTTTGGCACTGGTAGTATACCGGCCCACCACTCCGTAGGCCCGTCAACCTTACGAATAACGTCCATTTGCTCAATTTTTTTCGGGATCAAGGCGGACACGTTCCCTGAGTGAAATTGGAACTCTGCGTGGTGCAGTTATTGCATACGGAACCGCGTCTAGGCGAAGCCGTATCCGATATTCTCCTGGCATGGCGCTCAGGTTACTGCAAACTTCGGGGACCGGAACGCTACCGGTAGACCCTTCCTGCGCGACTGAGGCGACATACATCACAGCTTCTAGTGCCTCCAGAGCGGGCAAACCGAGAAGAACATGTCTTAGCGAGCTTACCACATAACATGCTTGGCGAGAACGTTTCCATTTCCAAGCAATTTTTGCCTCGAATTTGCCCAAAATATTGAGGCGTGAACCACTCGCGCCTGTCAAAACCTCGTCAACTCTCGTTAAGTTCACAGGGAGTCCGGGAAAAGATGACGGAACAACGGTAAGTTCGGCCCCAGTATTAACTTTTGCAAACACTGGAGCAGAGTTATCACATACCTGAATGTACCGCGCTGTTAAACATGGCGTTCTAATCTCTCCCACAAACATTTGTCCCGTGTCCCCTTGCACTGAAAAACTCGTATTTTCCGTTCGTTACCTGTAGAAGTCTTGTAAGACAAAAGCTTTTAATGGCTCATACTGCTGTGGACAAAGTGTGTCCCGCTTTTGCGGCGGTTGTCGCGTGGCGTTCCCTGGCGTGCGTTCAAGTGTGGGACTCCAGATGGCAGGAACGCAAGATAAGATGAAACTTTTGGAGGAAAGGCACAGTATCTGTCACACTTTCTCCGACAAGTGTGCGTTTGGATGGTACGCATAATAGCAAATTGGCTGAACTGAGACGTTAGAAAACCAATTTCCAAAACCTATCACTTGATCTTACGTAGGGTGAATAATCTCATTACCTGAAAAGGAAAATTAAAAGCCGACAGCAGGGAAATGTGCAATGTTTTCGGAATGTGTAAAACAATGAAAAGCTAAATTTATTTCCTGTATTTAAACGTCCTGCCAGGCATTTAGGGGTGGATTGTAAAGGTCACACAAGGAAGCGGCCAAAACACCACCATGTCCTTGCTGTACGCGTAGATTTGCGACAGTTGAAATTTTATTCTTATTTTGCCGTTTTGTAACCTTTCATGGGCACCTGTACATCACATTGTGTTAAGCCCTGAATTTGTTTCTGCTGCTGTCGCCTCTATTGTATTTTCCTAGTCATGAAACACCGGGTTCTCAGTACTGAGAAATCCATCCCCAAGAAAACATCCTTTCATTTTTCGCCCTACTCGTCTGCCTCCACCACATTTCTTCTTTTCAAGGCATAACTTACATACCCTGCCAGTGATGGGTGTCATGCCCAGCTGAAGAGAAGTCACGTCAAAACGTTGGCTTGTGAGCTGAGGTTAGCTTCGAACCTTTGTACACTTTTCTTTGATACTGTGTACTATCTTCTGCTGATAGCTATACCTGATCAACATAATTCTAATTATTTCATTCTGCTATTCATGAAACGCCTGCACGTTTGTTTCCTAGCTATGATTGCAAGTGCTTTAGCAGCAGCTAACGTAACACATTTCTGAACAGATCTGCGTCTCTTAAACACTAAGCACTATACCTCTCAGGTGGATGTGAAAACTTTTATTGTCCGGAAGAGCTGACACCGGAGTTCCGGTACCGCTCGCAGGCATCCAGGGAGCCTGATGTCACCCTAAGTGGCAGGGGTTAGTAGACGAAGCGGTTCGCCGCTTCGGTTGCCAGACGAACAATGCTGGCCTGTGTCACCGGGTCTTCGCTATCAAGCCTGGCCTCCCATGCTTCAGTGTCTTTGAATAAATTGTATCCCAGGGAGTGGCTGCATTCCCAGAGGATATGTTTTAGAGTTCCTATATCTTTAAAGAATTTGCAGAATTGGTCCTCCGGATTTCCAATTTGCGTGAGGTATCTCCATCTGGGAAACATGTGGTTCTTGGCTTGCAGGCGGCGCCAGCTAGGTGACTGCCTCTGTGGACGTGAGGGACCTATCTGGGGATGGATATTTCCTCCGTCCTAACTTGTAGTGCTCGATGACTTCGTTGTAGGTCGCGAGCGTCTCGGCCTTAAAGTTAGGTTGACGCCGGCGTCCACCCCGGATAATGAGCGCTCGGGAAAGGGCGTTGGCCGCTTCGTGAGCGGGGGCCCAGGTTAGGGTGATCCTTCTGTCTATGTCGCTTTTCGTTAATATGTTCCACGCGTAGTGTGATATTTTGCCTTTGCAGAGATTCCTTTTTGCCGATTTGCTGTCACTGTTGATCGCCTTCGCGTCCGTACTAACGCACGCTATGGCGATCGCCGCTTTCTCCGCTGCCGTGGCGTCTACTGCGCTTGTATATATCTTGCCTTGCTCTATTCCGGACGCGTCGACTACCCCTGAGAAGGAGTTCCCGTCATCGTCAAAAGCGGCGTCTGTGTAGGCAACCGTCTCGGGTGGTATTCTGCTTAGTTTTGTTACCAAGTGCTTGGCTCTGTGCTGGTGTCTTTCCTCATCGTGTTGTGGGTGTATGTTCTTGGGTATCGGTGAGATCGTGAGGGCTTTCCTAATTTTGAACTCAACGTGGAACGTCTGGTATTTCGGGCTTCTGTTCCCTTGTGATCCTACCCAGCTTAGAATTTCCTGTCCTGTCTCAGTTAGACTTATTGCGTTCGAGTTGCGCCGTTCACGTTGCTTCCGCTAACTCCTCCCATGTGTTATGCACCCCCATTCACTCTAGTGGCTCGGTTGAGGTCGAGGTTGGGAGTCCCAGTGCTCGTTTGGTGCATTTCGTTATTATGGCGTCTAATTTGTTTTTGTCTGCTTTTTTTATGTTAAGGAATGGGGCTGAGTAGCGGATCCGACTCAAGATGAAGGCCTGGACCAGCCTCAACTTGTTCTTCTCATTTAGCCCTCTACCTCTGGCCGAGATTCTTCTAATGATGCCTACCACTTGGTTTGCATGCTCGTCTAGCTTAGCTGAGTCGTGGGATTGTTTCCTGTTTTGGTTATGAGCATGCCCAAAATTCGGATCTCATCTACTTGCGCAATTTCTTTCCCGTTCAATTCTATCGAGATTCTGGGAGGAGACGCGTTGGCTGTCCTCGTCCGAGACCTGATGATTAGTAGTTCCGACTTCGTCGGGGAGCAGCTCAGCCCCTTACTTTTGGCATGGAGGTCTATCATGTCGGCTGCCCGCTGGAGCCTTTCCTCGATAGACGCATCGCGGCCCTCATTGAGCCAAACGTTGACGTCGTCTGCGTAGACGCTCGTTTTTAGCCCTTCGATGCTTCCTAATTTGCGCAGGAGGTCTTTCATAACTAGATTAAATAGGAAGGAGGATAAGATGGCCCCTTGTGGGGTGCCCCTGTTTCCTAATTTAATCTCTTCCGAGCTGAGGCTCTGCATGTGTAGAGTTGCTGTTCTGTCTTTGAAAAATGATTTGACGTAATCAAAGGTCATCTTCCCTACTCTAATATCTCACTGGCCGTCAAGGATGGCCGACTGGCGGACATTATCAAACGCTTTGGTTAAGTCTATGCCCAATATACCTTTCAGTATCCAAGCAATGTCGATGGTAGAAACGTTTGTCTCATATATACAAGAGTGCTTGTAATGCAGTTAGTATCAGTGTCGCCAGCACTACAAAAAACTGCAGTGTGATTGCACTCAACTGTCCAGCACTTTTGCCTCCAATGTTAGGCATTCATGTCGAGCTGTCATCTGGAACATCAACCACAAAAGAAGCTGGACACTCCAGTCGGTCTACGACTTCGAGCAGTGAAGCCATCGAAAAGCTCAACCAGCAAGTTTGGCACTAGTGTCAGGCAACGATGTCGGGGAGAGAAGCCATCAGATAGGTTGAAACAACACCGTCTGGAATACAGAGTCTGTCCTGAAACTAATGAGGCTAGTTGTGGCTTTGCGCGTGTATTAGCTCATTTGGAAAACTTGTTTCGGGTAATACGGGGGAACCTTCAACTTCACAGTGTGACGAGTTCAATTAGCTTCGAAAAGGCGAAGCGAGTGGACGGGCTTGAGCGTGCAAACCTGTTCCTTAACGGCGTCGAGGAAACTGAAGCAAACGTCAT
>JAJIZL010042847.1:0-10868 GCA_023969395.1 Amblyomma maculatum
TCATGGATCACTGCCTTGTCGTGGCGGAGGGGCTTGCGAAACTCGATAAAGTCGTGAGCTCTGCTGTGTAGGGCCACCCAAGATAGACAGGTCACGGCAGAGAGTTCTGACAAACTGTGATTCACGGGAGAAGGTAATGGCAACCCACTCCAGTATTTCCTGCCAAGAAAACCCTATGGCCAGTCGCAATACCATTAATGATACGGCGCCGGAAGATGAGCCCCCCAGGTTAGAAGGCGTCCCACTTGTTACTGGGGATGAACAAAGGGCGATTCCTAGTAGCTCCAGGACGAATGAAGCAGCTAGGCTAAAACCAAAAGGACGCTCAGTTGTATATGTGTCGGGGAGCGACCGGAAAGTCCTATGTTGCGAGGAGATATGTCACATAGCAACATGGAATGTAAGATCTATGACGCAAGGTAAACTGGATGTGGTTAAGCGAGAAGTAGAGAGATTGAACATTGATATCTTGGGTATCAGCGAGCTCAAGTGGACCGGAATGGGAGAATTTAACTCCGGCGATCATTATGTCGTTTATTGTGGGCACGTATCCAAGAGAAGGAATGTAGTCGCTCTCATAGTGGGCAGAAGAATGGGCAAAGCAGTGCTGGGGTACAACCCCATAAACGACCGAATGATTTAACTTCGGATCCAAGGTCGCCCTTTCAACATAACAGTTATCCAAGTCGATGCACCGACAACTACTGCTGAAGAAGCTGACGTTGAGAGATTTTATGCGGACCTACAATGCCTTTTAGACCGCACCCTATCATCAGACGTCGTTTTTCTCATAGGAGACCGGAATGCTAAGGTCGGGAGTGAAGAAATATCCGGACATACAGGCAAGTTCGGTCTTGGTGAGCCAAAGGAAGCTGGGCAGAGGCTAGTAGTGTTTTGTCACGAAAACAACCTGACCATAGCGAATACTCATTTTGAACAGCACAAGAGGCGCCTGTACACATAGACTTCACCCGACGGTCTGTACAGGAATCAGATCGATTATATTCTTTGGCGGCAGATATGGAGAAGCGCTATACAAGGAGTAAAAAACCAGGCCTGGGGCCGATTGTGGCACCGATCATCAGCTTCTCGTTGCCAAAATTAAGCTTCGATTGAAGAAAACACAGAAAACTAGAAGGCCTTTCAGGTATGATCTGGATCAAATTCCACTAGAATATGCTGTGGAAGTGAGGAATCGATTTCAAGAATTAGATCTAGAAGACAAAGAGCCCGAAGAAAGGAATAAAGGAAAGGAAATAAAGTGATCTGAACTGAACTGAACTGAAGATGTGGACTGATGTTCGTGATAAAATACAAGAAGTTGCTACTAAGGTAGCTCCAAAGCATGAGAAATGCAAGAAAGCAAACTGGCTATATGAAGAGGCTTTGAAAATAGCTGAGTAAAGGAGGAGGCAAAAGTTATGGGGGAAAGAGAAAGATATAAGGTTCTCAATGCGGATTTTCAGAAAATAGCAAGGAGAGATAAGAATGCCTTCCTGAACATACAGTGCCAAGCAGTTGAGGACAAGAGCCAATTAAGGAACACAAGAGCTCTGTATAAGACAATCAAAGATATCAAAGGATGCTTCTGTGATAAGCTGGGCTTGATAAAGGACAAACAAGGCAAGGACCTCACTGAAGCCTCAGAGATAAAGAAGAGGTGGCAGGAATACACAGAAGAACTGTACAAGAAGGACACGAATGTGCAAACCCAACATAAGACGGCTGTGATTACTGATCTCGAGCCGGGCATCCTGAAGAGTGAAGTTGAATGGGCCTTAGCCAGCCTTGCTAAGAACAAAGCTAGCGGAGTTATTGGTATTCCAGCTGAGTTGCTCCAAAACCTCAACCATGACGATGTAAACATTCTGCATACATTATGTCAGAAGATTTGGACAACCCTGCAGTGGCCACAAGATTGGAGGAGGTCAGTTTACCTCCCCATTCCAACGAAAGGCAGTGGCAAAGATTGTTCCAACTACCGTACGATCGCGCTTATTTCGCATGCTAGCAAGGTGATGTTGAATATCCTCCAAGGTAGGCAGCAGCAGTATGTGGATCGGGATCTTCCGGACGTGAAAGCTAGGTTTCGCAAGTGCAGAAGAAATAGAGACGAAATTGCCAACCTTCGCTGGATCATAGAAAAAGCAAGAGAGTTCCAGAAACCCGTCTACTTCTGCTATATTGATTATGCGAGAGCGTTTGACTGCGTAGATCACAGCAGATTGTGGCAAGCTCTCCAAGAGATGGGAGTTCCAATTCACCTCATCTGTCTCCTCAGGAACCTGTATGAAGGTCAGGAGGCCACAGTCAGAACTGGGCATGGTCTTACTGATTGGTTTCCGATTGAGAAAAGAGTGAGGCAAGGCTGCATACTGTCGCCCTGCCTATTTAATCTATATGCAGGGTGCATCATGAGGAAGGCCGGTCTGGACGAGTCTTCAGCTGAAGTGAGGATTGCTGGAAAACGTATCAACAACCTGATACATGCGGATGATACCACTTTAATGGCAGAAAGTGAAGTGGAACTCAAGAGACTTCTGATGCTCGTACAAGAAGAGGGTGAGAAGTTTGGGTTTAAACTAAACATTAAAAAGACAAACATTATGGCGTCTAGCCCTATCAAGTCCTGGAGCATCAAAGTACAAGAAGTGGTAGCGGTGACAGATTTTCTCTTCTTGGGCTACAAGATTACCTCGGAAAGGGACTTCAGCCATGAAATTAGGAGACGCCTGCTTCTGGGAAAGAGAGCAATGGTTAGCCTTGACCGCCTAGTAAAGAGCAGAGACAACAGTCTGCCAACCAAGATCCGTATAACTCGTGCTATGGTCTTTCCAGTTGTAATGTATGGATGCGAGAGTTGGACTGTGAAAAAAGCTGACCGCCGAAGAATTGCCGCGTTTGAATTGTGTTGCTGGCGAAGACTCTTGAGAGTTCCTTGGACTGCCAGAAAATCAAATCAGTCAATATTCTCGACCATAAACCCTGACTGCTCATTGGAGGGTCAAATTCTAAAGTTAAAGCTCAGCTACTTTGGTCATCTGATGAGAAGAGAGGAGTCGCTGGAGAAAGATTTGATGTTGGGAAAGGTTGAGGGTCGGCGGAGAAGGGGTAGGCAGCGAACGCGATGGTTAGATGGCATCTTCGAGGCACTGCAGATGATGTTATGTGATGTTAGGAAGATAGTGAGAGACCGGAAAGCGTGGCGTGATATGGTCCATATGGTCACGAATAGTCGGACACGACTGAAAGACTGAACTTATTGTGTGTGTTCCCTTATGCCTTTGCATCGCCTTGCAGATGGGACGTGTGCTCCTGTCAAGCTGTGTTTCAGCTTTTACCCATGACCCCCTTGACCTTTTGGTTGGAAAAATGAACCTTATTATTAATGTTATCGCTTAGTTTTTGCTTTCAT
The DNA here is from genome assembly GCA_023969395.1 of Amblyomma maculatum. Lineage (NCBI taxonomy): Eukaryota > Metazoa > Arthropoda > Arachnida > Ixodida > Ixodidae > Amblyomma > Amblyomma maculatum. The sequence continues at coordinate 3,416 of JAJIZL010042847.1, forward strand.
TTGTGCGTACTGTTCGCCTGTAAGCCGGTGAAATTGTGCTCTGATGAATTAGATATTAAATAGATGAAAAGAAAATGAGGCGAAGAAAATGAACCACTCAATTGGAGTGGATGGAAAATAAAAAAGTTTACATTAATTTTACGAAAAATCAGTTCAAATTACGCCCTTTATACATACGATTTTCTGCGCCACCTAGCACATATTGTGTTTTGTCAATTGTTGGCTTCGTTTTGAGCGATAGGGCCGCGTAAGAAGGGTTCTGCCTCGAATAAATTTCTAGAAATGCTTTAGATTGTAAGATATTCGTTGGTACGCGTTGGAATACATCCAGCGCAGTTGCGGGGGCGTCCAGACAGCATTCGAGATCTGGTCGACGTTCTACACCTGTCAGAATTTAGCACGTGAAGCCATCGACAACAGTTGATCGGCGGAACAACTAAATATACTCACAGACTTCGCCAGCCAATAAGCTGTCATTCACGATGCTTCTGAGGAAATAATTTAAGCTAATTCTTATCCCGTAAAATTTTCTCGTCAGCAGTACACGTGCTGCGCTCAGAGTACGACGCACTCTCTAGGCTGCATCGATGGCCCCCCTTCATATTGTCATATTTGCCACGTCACCTATTGTTGCTTTATCACATCTGCCGCGGTTCCTAGCACGCGGGCGCGGACGATGACACTCTAGGAACACATTGTAAAAGGGCTCAGCTGCATATTAATCAGGTCAGAGGACAATATCGGGGGCTACCTGGCGTTGTCGCCTCTTTACTGCTCTGTAAACTCTTGACTTACGGCAGTCTTGGCTGTTTCGAAACTGCTTTTTTATTTCGCTAACTTGCTCTCAGGCATACAAAAACGTCTTTGTGCTGTTCCTGATGAAAGATTGGTGACGATGAAATTTTTGAAGATTTTACCTCCTATTTCTACTGTCATGCACATACCAACATTGCAGTGTTGAGGCGCATTGAGTATGCCTTTATTGAATGCACAAATGCCTACAATCAATAAAAATGGCACTGCTAGTGCGATGCGCATATGGAAATGTAGTATGCCCTCATGGTTAATCATTAACGAGTGCCGATTATTAGGCTTAATAAGCGGCCCGCATTAAATACACGCCAAGCCAGCTTAAAACTCGCAATTCCGGACGTTTTCCGCGTGTGAACAGCGCCTAGCATGTTAAATTTGGCATGTGCACTGGAAACAAGTTGTATCCATATGAAATATTTATATTTTGTGGACGCCTACAAAGCTCCTTATAAGGCATGGAATTTCTAATCCAAGTGCTTACAAGATCTCCCTATCAACTTAAATGCACACTGCAGTACCTTTTGCAAAAATTGGGCTTTCAGCAGAAAGCCATAGTTTTTCATGCTGTGAACGCGAACATTAGATTAAAGTTAGGCAGAAGAAAGCAGAAATAGCCTTTTTTTTTTCAGAAATACGCAGCCCGCACGACGGGGCTCACCGCGGGTCGCGCTGCCGCCCGTCATTGGCCAAGACGTCGCGTGACGACATTCTGAGGACAGGGGAAGCTGCCGATGCGGCTCCTTCGCTGCGCTGTGTTGATCGCAGCTCTCTGCGGCTTTGTTGATGTCATTATGGCATGTCATTTCGACATGAATGACCATCGGAGACTTTACCGCATGTATCCGTACCAAATACGCCCACAAACGATTCAGCACTTCCCTTGTGGGGAGCCTAGATTTGGCATGAAAACTTGCTTTGGTTACTGTGAGTCATTTTGAAAAGTAGTGTGTGTCAATATTAGCAGAAACTACATGGCCCTCAGCGTGACCTCGGCATGCATCATCCTAGGAAGGAAGGGCAGCTTACAATGCCCTAGCCGGCTACCTCCGTCTCAGGCCTCTAGCGCCGCCCGAAAGGTCATTGTTGTGGAATATGATCCCGAACCTTCGTGTATCAAATCCTGCTTTGAATTCCAGTCGTGGTACCTTGGAGAAACGAAGAATTTTATAGAAAGGGTGAAGCAGTACACCGCTGCCAGCAGGCAAATGAACAATAAGCGAAGTGCGGTTGCGAAGCTCTGCAATGCATACGAGGCATTGACGGGGCAATTGTGCTGCAGACCAAGGCAAATGCGTGCAGAATGCTGCTTGAGTCATGCGACATTTAGCAGACGTTTAAAGCCTTCGTTTTTATCGTACTGTCATAATACACGTTCAGTGAATGGACGGCTGACGTGTGTTGAAAGCCAAGCTGCAGCTCCTCCGCATCCATACCTTCATGAGAAAGCCGTGTTCCGAAATGGGTTTTCTTTCAAGAGCTTCGTAATTTTTATTTCCAACTTAATGTGCTTCCCCAAACAAGACATGACTATGTAGAATGACGAGGCAGCTCCGGGTGCAAAGTGACAAGCCCATATATGAACAACTTCGACTTCGATGATTGTTTGCTTGGAGGCATCGAATGAAACCTCGTTCTTTGCGCTCCTTACTTGAATGCGCCTAAGCTGAGCGGTATACTCCTTATCCGTTAATAATGCCTCCGTAAGGGTTCCACTAACATACCAGGCACGTGCCGTGCTGGAAAAGATCTCGAAAAGTATTCACAACCTAGCTGCGACGCAGCAGTGCGCTCTTCTTAATCATCTGCTAGTTTGAAAAAATCACCAGCGCGTGCTGCTGATGAGCTGACCATGTTTAGCACAGAAGCAGTCGCGCGAAGTTCTAGCGCAAAAAAAAAAAAAAAAAGACACGCGAATACAACCATGCGCCGAGGCTGTCTGATCGCAGATGACTATCCCGACTGTTTTGTACAAGGAAACAGAAGGAACCGCTTCATGGTTCAGCCATGCCTTTTTGTCAAAGCTCTATGGAAATCGCATTAGGGACAAACTGCATGTAGTCACAGTTACGAAAATGAATGTTTCCTTTCGTTGGCTTGAATTTATCTATCTTCTCAGCAACGCCGCATTGCGCTGCGAGCGTGTAATGCAACGCAAGATTACATCGTCGCGTCCACAGCTGTTCGTGCATCCAAACACATGCAAAGCTGTGTTGTATCAGGTGCACAACACTAAGTTGACGGGTTTTGTACGTCCGCAATGCACGCAAAACGAGGCGCACGCTGAAAACCCCCTCCGTTGGCTCTGAATGCCTCCGGATCCTCACGGTGACGTCACGATGGACGGAGAGCGAGGTTTCTTCCTCCGCTGTCCTCTGTAGTAGTCGCGCGGGACGCGGAAAATTTGAATTGCGCGCTTTTAGTCGACGATAGCTCACGTGTTTTATGCAAAATCGAAAAAATAACTTCACAGGTATGATCAACAAATAATCTACTTCATAAGTCTATAGTATTGGTAAATTTGAAAACCGCTGCAGGGTTCCTTTAAGACTGGCAAAAGGAAAGACAGTTTGATTTCCGGGTTCATCAAAAGTCAAGCACATAGGTTTCTATGGGATCATGCTTCAGTCAAGTTTGTTCAACTAAAGCCGCTGTCATCACCAAAACAATACTGAAAATGAGTGCCAAGCTTAAGCTTTTTGAAGAAAAGTGATTTCTTGTGCACACCCTTAAGACATTCAGATGACAGACAAGAACTACGAAAGAAAATTGTAGATAATTTAAAACAGCGCTTCCGAAGCTCACTAATCAAAAGGCTGCATTCAATGACTTGGAAAGGCAATAAATCAGTGCTTGTGTCCGCGCCAGTGAAAGAACAGGCTCTGAAATTAGGCTCCAACAATTACGACTTTTCTGACCCAAATACAGAAGCCCCAATGTTTCACAGAACAAATAACACGCAGTGCTTTTGCGAAAAAAGATGTGACAGTTAGGGCAACTGCAAATGTTCCTGCGGTATCTTCAAACTAGGTGACGTACGAAAAATTGCAGTCAATCGAAACGGAAAGTGGTGCGCGTTTTGAGATCCAAGCACACTATAAAACTACATCGGTCGAACAATGAGCTCGGTGTTGTATCAAGAGAGGGGAGGGGCGTTCTCAAATCCCGACGAGTTGTGGAGCTTTCCCAGAATGTCCTGCCTGAGTGGAATGTATGTAAAAATAATGAAGTTTTTCTGGTTTTCATTAATATTTATTAAGAAGCGGAGGAAACGGCAACCTTCATGTTCCGGAAAACCGCAACATTTTCTTTTCAGTAAAGGGCTCGCAAAACTCAGAGTTAAAGAAGTTGAAGGATTCATCATCATCATCATCAGCCTGATTATACCCACTGCAGGGCGAAGGCATCTCCCATATTTCTCCATTTAACTCGGTTCTGTGCTAGCTGCATCCACTTGACCCCTGCGAACTTCTTAATCTCATCCGCCCACCTAACTTTCTGCCGCCCCTTGCTACGCTTTCCTTCCCTTGGAATCCAGTTTGTTACCCTCAGCGACCATCGGTTATCCTCTCTTCGCACTACATGTCCTGCCCATGCCCATTTCTTCTTCTTAATTTCTAATAGAATGTCGGTAACTTGAGTTATTTCTCTGACCCACTCTGCACGCTTTCTATCTCTTAATGTTGAAGGATTATAGAACCACATATTTGATGCACTGTTGTAATGGTAAATTCTCCACGAAGATGTTGCCATCCCCTTCACAATACTGCTCAAACCTGCAATGACAACATAGGTAAAAATACTGTATCAGGAGTGTACGAACAGTGCTTTCTTCGTTTTCTCCTTCTACCGGCCTTAAATCAAAATGTCGTCCTGTTTCGAAAAGAAAAGCGGCAGTAACTGTGGGAAACCGGATGAAAAAAGGCTATGTTTCAGAAAAGAAGTCAGCAGTGCTTACCTGTTTACTCCGGTCATAAATGGCTGGGAATAGACGCTTAGTTCTGTGAAATCCTCTCACTGAGGCGTGACCTCATTGATGAGACGACGTGTAATACGACAAAGGCCTAATCTATTTTAGGCAGCGTTTCAGGCACCGAAAAATGGTGCTAGGACTGCGGGTAAACTTGGTGAGACCTCAGCGTTCGCAACGGGGTGTAAGGACAATCACAGCTTCCCTTGGAAGAAAACAAGTCCCACTCAGCTAAGAACGCATGCATGTTGCTGGCACAGGAACGCTGGCCGCTTTTCACTTTTCAACCACCCATGCCAAACCTCTATCACCGGCTTGGTGATACTTGTTTCCTTTTTCTTGGAATCGAGGGTCAATTTCCATTCGGAAGAGCACGCTGCTTCAGTGCTTCCGGGCTGTTTGCGAACTTGTTTGGCTTTTCTATTTTAACCATATTAAGATTTCTTGGAACCTGCAAGATTAGTCCGAATTGCGTTTGAAAACGAAGACTTTGTAGCGTTTATTCTGTGTTACTATTTTATCCCGCTGTAACAGTCTATGGTGTGTGATTAATCATAGAACGATTCGGAGAAAGACAGCCAAAATGCATTTTGAAGCAATTATTGCGCAAACTGTTAGGGTACAAATAGCAGGCTAAAATTTCATTCATTAAACTAGAAATACTTGAAATCTGATGCGTGTAAATGGCCATGTTTTGCATATGTTTCGTTTTGTTCCATATTTCAAATTATCTAACTTATGGTCGAACATGAACAAGAACAAGGGCTCAGAGGGAGCCACAGTTTGTAAGCCGAGCCAACGTTTCGGCGAGGGGTCTTGACACCGTCTGAACAGCGCGATATTCTCTATAATGGTGCAAAAGCTATTCTTAAATGTAGAATACGTTAGCGTGATCAATTAGGAGCGTGCGAACAGCAACACGAGTGTGTCAACAAAAGCGGTCAAGTTCTGTTACCTCAAAAGTCCAGTTACGTTCACGTTGCAAACAAGAATGGAACAAAACAATTGGCAACGCAAAGAGTCGCCCTAAAGATTTGAAATCAGGCATTGGAAGAGGTGGACGAGTTGAGAGTTCTTTGCCTAGAAATTCATAAATACGGCAAAGGAACACAATGGCTTCATAAAGTGAAAAAAATATTACCTGTGGCTTAGCTCTGGTTAAGCCTGTGTGATTGCGAAAGCAATAGCTCCCTGACTACTCATGGCTATGTTGGTGGTTTGGCATGGCTTCGCCTTTTGTGCAACTAAAGGATTTACTCTGGACACAACATGGTTTCTACGGTTTGTTTATTCCAATGAACACGCTTTGGTGGTGCGTAAAGTAGTGACTCTCGGTCTGAACACTGATAATTACATAGTCCTCCGAATGTCTATACATCACCAAGTCTAGACTGCTACCCCATTGTGTAGTACTCTCGCTCTGCACTACTCATAGACGATTCTTCGGCATTCAGAGAGTCCATGAAACTACTCTCGCTCACTGAACTGGTAGAACGCCGCCCGGCTCGCCATTCCGCGGCATAGGCGCGTTGCTTAGCCAACCGCTCTTGCCTTTATTCATCTGCCTCCTTGGCACGGCGGCGGCGTTCGCGCGCAGCACGTCGCTCCAGTGATGCCTTGTACAACTCCTCAGACATGACTAGGCGGAGCGCGCCTGCGGTGCCCCGTTTATCCTCTCCTAGCGAGCGCCCTCACGCGGCGGGCCGAGGAGGCCATCACGAGGTAACCGCCGCGCCGAGCGAAGGAACGACTACGGCTGAAGAGAAGAATTGGGGCCCTTTCTCTCCTCTGGACGTGACGTCACGCTGTCACGTTGTAGCCGCCGCGCCGAATGAAGGAACGACTACGGCCGAAGAGACGAGCTGGGGCCCCCGCTCTCCTCTGGTCGTGACGTCACGCTGCCACGTTGTGCGCCGGAGCGAAGGAACGACCTCACCGACGGCAGAAAAGTGCTAGCAGTATTGCTTTCGCAATAAGAAGTAGCTGCGACTTCCTTAAACTTGATAAAACGCATTTTGTCTAGGGGAGGGGGAGCTCGAGCGGACATAGCAGGACGTCTTGTACAATCGGTGTTACAGGATAGGATACTATACCAGGCCCAATTCCAACGACTCACGAGGCGGCAGTGGGCGAAATTGGAAACAATAAATAGAAACGCAATGCGCACTATCACGGCCTTACCAAAACTTATACCTATCCCTATTCTCCAAGAGTTTGCACATATAAATACGTTGACAAAATTAATTGAACAACGAGAGGCAACACGGGATATGAAGCGAACGTACGTTATGCCTATAACATCCTTGTAAAACGAAGTGGCAGTTCAAACACCACCAATGGCTGACCCCCCTTCGTGGGCATCCACAACGATTACGACAAACAAGATCACTCGGCAAGAACAGCAGCTACTAGTCCAACACACAGTGAACTAAAGGTACATAAAGAATATGTTTCAGGATATCCGGACCCGCTTGTGATGGACATCTATGCAATCCGCGATGCTATGGAGGCTCTGAATAAAATATATTCCATAACAGAAGCCCACATCTAACAGACTCCTTAGCCGCCATAAGAAAACTGAATAAAGTGACAAGGCGCTATGTGTAACCAACGAAATAAACGCACTCAATAAAAAAACAAAGATACGCCCCCAGATACATTGGACACAAGACG
>JAJIZL010042847.1:29795-46101 GCA_023969395.1 Amblyomma maculatum
CCACCGTGCGTCATCTCCTTTACGTTTATATATATATGAAAACCTCCTAGACGAATTGAGGCAGGAGTTCAAAAATGAAAAGTACTTCGGCCGCAAATTGAACCTTATACAGTACGTTATAGTAGCACATGCTATGTTTTATTTTCATTTTAAGTAATCGACAATAATGTGTATTAGCTAAACATTTTATTTATTGCCTCCAGATCCGCAGTGTGATCCTCAAAGTTTAGAACACCTTTATAAACATCAAGACTGAGGATTCAGGAGTTGAATTCGCGATTAGAAGTGCGTCCCTTCCCGTCCCTTCAACTTCGCGCACTATGAACCCGTAAAAATCTGATTTCATTGCCGCTCTTTCTTTACCCTTTCTCCCTTTCCTCCGCTCTGCACGTGTAAGGTAACCTAATGGGCATTGCCTAGTTAACCTCCCCACCTTTCCGTTCGTCTGTTTCTCTCTTGTTCTCTAGAAGTCAAAGTTCGCTTTTCATTGCTGGGCGTCGAAAACAAAAATTGCCCAAGAGATATAACAAATTAGCGACGCGAAGGGGCGCTTGCGCGCTGCTGTTGCGCAGCTGTCAAGAATGCGATATACACGTTTGATGACGGTGTGTCTGCTTCCACGCTGAAGGAAAATTGGTTTATGACCGCTGTTAAGTAGGTGGATAGCCGGCTCTTGTCATATGACAGCGAAAATGCATGCCTGCGGCCGATCATTGAGAAGCAGTTATGGTTTCAAAAGAAAGCGGCTTTTTGATTTTGCATCAGTGAAGAAACGCTCAGGTAGGGGGCACTTATTTGCGCCGTCAAGGGGCAAAAGGAGGACAGGGAGACACATTTATCAGCATAACTGCCATTTTTGTTCATCATGGCCGGATTCGCATCGCCGACGTCCTTGTTTATCAGTCACATACTTGAGAGTAGCACACTAGCAGTCCGGCAGCGCACCATGCCGTGGTTAATATTTTGCATATTTCACGGGCATGAATAGCATTACCAGAGATATATCTTTCAGGAAACAAGTTAATAAGATGCTTCTGCCTTCAGAAGCATCTTATGCAGCTGAGGTCTGCACCGAAATTTTATAAGTTTAGAGCTTAACCAGCGTTGTTTAAATAAATTAAATAAGGGGGACATGATAAAAAACTGGACCTACAATAGACTGGTGCCAGCATCATTCGTGCGGTTCAGGTGGCAGTCGAGTCGTTTGTTTCTCGTTCCTCATTCCCAAAATGGGGAAGGGAAAAGGAAACAACCGACTCATTGCAGAAAGAATGGAGACGCAAGTGCTCTTGTTGCGGTCACCTTAGAAGGTCGGAGTTCAGGTCTTTTACATCCGTTTAGTAGCTCATAGACAGCAAAACGAAGGCAGGCACGTGTGCTCTTCGCGGAAAAGCGAGCAGGTCACGGCGCCAATCTAAATGCAAAACCGTTCATACGAAGCGGCTTCACGCCGGCCACAAATTCTCGTTTAGTCTGCGTGCCACGAATTTTGGTACACATTGCGCTGCCTACATCATTCTGACATTCGTTTCCACACTTTGAGCGTATGGAGGGGCATTTTATCTCAAGCTTTGGCCCCTTCGGGCTGGTGTTGGACCTGTATTACTCCTAGTTTCGGGACTGGTTTTATTTCCCTTTTGGAGCCCTGCCATACATCGTAAGAACGGAGCGTTATCTTTTTACGGCCCCTATATAGAGCGTCTAGAAGGTATAACTAAAAAACAACAATGAAGCATCAATAAAGTAAAAAAGAAAATACGGAGCCCCCTTCACGTAGGATCGAAATAGAAGCCGCACTGCTGCATTCAGACCCGGGAATTTGGAGTTGCGGGCACGTGTCTAGACGCGCGTTCACGGGCATACATGCACGCTTTGCCCATGCTTCGTACACCTGAGCCGAGTTGGTAAACCTGACAAGCGAACTCATCTTTTTTCCTCTTCTCGTTTTCATTTACGTTCCTACAAGGCGCTGCTGCACTCTATCACTTCTGGGAAGAAGTTCCGTTGTGAGTACGTGAGGCAGGAGTATTTCCGCAGCGAGCGCGTATACGGGCTTCGCACGTACTGTCCCATGGTTTGGATATGAGGGCTTCATATGAGGAGCCTGAAATCTTCCGCGGATGCATTCAGGCATTTAATATTCCCGATTATTTGTTTTATTAGAGCTTTCGTGTCATATCTGTCTTGAAAGCGGGGAAACTTCGTATGGTTGGCAGCTGAAGCTATGCAATTTTTCGAGTGAGGCAATCTGAAATGCAGTTTTGCGCGATGGGCATCAAAGGCCAATGCCGTAAACGGAAATTTATGACGCCTTCGTAGGGAAACAGGCGAACGTCGAAATTCCAGATCGCGACAAAATAAGAATGCGGAGGAAATGGATTCGTTCCCCGAGAGAATGCGCGATAGAATTTTCACATAAAAGATGTCTCTTGTGGAAGCACGGTATAATGCCCTTGCAAAGAGCGATATGCTTTACCCGAAAAAAATAAGATCCATATTAAACGGGTAGTGTTTGAATGGAGAACTCTAGCTAAAGCTGTAGGTTTCAGGACTACTATTCTGCATCTCTAAATTAGCATTTCTAAACTAGAGTATTTAGAGGCTGTGGTGTGCTGTGAACTTATATTACGTGACAACGATGACCAGTCCTTCAGCAATAACCTTGGAAATTTTTTTGTCGTCACACAGAATCATAAATAGGCGACCAGCTGAATTGTATTTTGCAATAAGCGCCTCTGTGTCAGTTTGTCTTCCGAATTTACACCAGTACGCACTCTTCTGTAAGTTTGGCACTTTCCTTGCATGTTGTTGATATCTAATTAAGTATAACCACTTTTAATTCCAAGTAATTCATGTTATAACACGTGGATATGGATGGGTTTATCCGTTTGTTCCAAAATGTCGCCATACAAAGGGGCTACATGTGGTGCTAAATGATGCTAATTGTTTGTTTATGGGGTTTAACGTCCCGAAGTGGCTCAGGCTAGACATATATGCCGAAGTGGAGGGCTCCAGAAATTTTGACTGCCTGGGCTTCTTGAGCTTCCTTTGACATTGCACGGCATACGGGCGCCTATCTTTTCGCCTCCATGTAAATGCAGCCGCAGCGGTGGCCTTGTGGTAGAGCATACGCCACCGAAGCGGTTGCCTTGTAGTAAAGCATCCGCCTCGCTTTCGGGAGGTACGGTGTTCGATCCCCCGTGCCGCCGGGTACCCACCGGTTTCCAATGGCTACAAGATTTTCCCCGGCCTGGTGCTCGGCTCTTCTGGGGTGAATACTTTGGAGCAGGGGCCATGAACCAAAATGTTGGTTCAAGAAGAAGAAAAAAAAAGGGCCGCATAATGGGCTTTTGCCGCGCGAGGCGGACTTATTGGCGACCGATGGCGGATCGGATCACTGCCACATCGGCGCAACTATTCGGGCCGTAACCTTGTGTGCTGCTATGTGCTTCGGTCTCCGTTCCGCTATCGGACAACAATAAGTCCGCTTCGCGCGGCAAAAAGCCCATTATGTGGCCCTTGAACTGGTCAGCGGTGTTGGGAATCCTGGCAGGTGGAGTGTCTGGCTGGCACGATGGATCGGCTTTTTTGACCAGCGGATGCTGTTGTAGTGCCTCGTAGATTTTCCTTAAGGTCGGGAAGGGTGTCAGGTCGACAACAAAGCGGTACACATTGCACACTTTTGGAACAAGGGAGACATCAGCAAATGTCACTAGATCTCCGAAGCAGTACTTTCCTGCTGTCTCCGTGAGAATGGCTTCCAGGGCTGTGAAGCCTCGAGTGATGCTTCGGTCCGCCCATTTCTTCCACTCGGCCTTAAGCCAAGGAGTGGGATAAGACCAATGCTCTGTAGTGGCTGGATTTTTTTAGGACTGCTGCAGCTGAGGCTCAAAGGGAGCACTTTAGGTGAGGCTCAAAGGAAGTACCTTTGCAATACAAACTGAACCACCTTTGCAGGCTGCGAGGTTCGAAACTGGGTTTGGGCCCACTGCGGAGGAGGGGCGCGCAGCGGGGTTTACAGAGCTTCTCCCAAACGCAAACCCCTAGAAAAACTGAGCGCCAGGCCGGGGGATATTTGTACCCATTTTTACCGGTGGGCGTCCGGCGGTGGGTTTCGACCGCACCCTTCTGAACAGCAGCCAAGCGCCCTACCCATTCACCACCACGGCGGGGCAGTGACGCTAATGGTTGAAGCATTTTCGATACACCTCTCTGTCAACTTCATTTCTATCAATGTTCTTGAAAGTCAGTTCAGATATCTTCACTGTTATTTTACTGTCATCCGTGATTGCTGGCGTCGCTCAAGCCGCAGCGTAATTTGTTTGTATCGTTTTATATATTTTGTTTCCGTCTTCCATTCTGTCCGCCAGCACTCCTCAAGAGGAAAAGTTGAAACATCTCTTTGCGCTCCCTACTGATTCCTCCTAATCCGCAGACGCGTTCTAGCACTCTTGCCTCACTTTCCCGTTATACGAGCACTGCCTGAAGGATTTGAAGTCATCGTTCGTAGTTAGCGCTCTTTACAGAGCGCCACCGCCTACTCACTTTCAAAATTCGGCGCCGCTTTATCTCAGGTCTGTTATGTACGCATTGTTCTTGCACTGAGCGCTGAGTCTCCCCCATCGCTCATGACTGCTGCGGCCATTGCAAGAACGTGGTCCACTCCCACCGCGATGCTGCACGAATATTTTCTGGCATTTGCGTCGTTCTGCCTTCCCAAGCATGGTATATGGCCCCGTACCATTGCAGGGCTTCCTGTTACTCTGTACGCTGCGTTTACCCGCATGGGGCAATGTGGATGCTGTCTCCCGCACCTGGCTTTGATCCCTTTTTTATGGTGATTCCTGAAGAAGAGCTCAGTGCGATCTTCTTAGTGTTTCTCGAAAGACGTGCTTTTCTCTCATCTCTTTGCCTGTTTGCCTTGCGCCTCTTCGCCGGAAGTTCAAATTATGCCCATACTATGATATATTAAGCTCACCAAGGAGCTTGATATTCTTCATTATTGGTGATGTTTCAAATTTTAGCTGCATGCCAGAACTAATTCTGTAAGTCACCCGATGCCGTCAAGCAACGTCTCGCGGCCTTTAACTTCGTTTTTGTTGGTTTTCTTCCTTATTGCAAACATTTATGCCTTGGAAATGCTTGGCCTTTACAGATGACGCCATCAGCGGCGTTCCTAATCTTCATCGCGCGCTGCGGAAAATCCTGAACGCCACAATAGTTACATTATGTAATTACATCATAAATTAGATATTAGCTATGAACGACTAGGCATGATTTTCCATCAGCCTTCACACATTGGTGTCTTTTTACTGAACTGAATTTGAAAATCGCTAACGAGAAACAAAGTAAATGATCGTCAACGTTAGTGCGAGCCTGCAAAGCAGTGGTCGCTCTTTTCTCAGTTCCATTACACCTGATTCGGCCATCATCATCATCATCATCCTGACTATAACCACTACAGGGCGAAGGCCTCTCCCATATTTTTCCAATTAACCCGGTTCAGTGCTAGCTACATCCACTTGGCCCCTGCGAACTTCTTAACCTCATCCGCCCACCTAACTTTCTGCCGCCCCCTGCTACGCTTTCCTTCCCTTGGAAACCAGTTTGTTACCCTAAGCAACCATCGGTTATCCTCTCTTCGCACTACATGTCCTGCCCACACCCATGTCTCCTTCTTGAGTTCCACTAGAATGTCAATAACTTAAGGTATTTCTGTGATCCACTCTGCATGCTTCCTATCTCTTAATGTTATCTCTACCAGTTTTCGTTCCATAGCCCTCTCCGTTTTCCTCAACTTAAGTTGAACCCTCTTGGTTAGCCTCCACGTTTCAGCCTCTAGATGAGTACAAGTAAGATGCAACTGTTGTATACTTTCCTCTTGAGGGATACTGGTAAGCTGCTGGTCATAATCTGCGAGTGCTTGCCAAATACGCTCCATCCCAATCTTATTCTTTCGAGCATATATTGAAGTGGCTGGCCGTAAGAAGCATCACGTCCAGGACCATCTGTTCCTGCTCTACTTTGCTTCGAATGAGGCCCGATTGGTCGCAATGACGCATTGAAAAGAGGAACCACCAGGACACGTGTTCGCACTAAGAACGGACAACCTTTTACACATACGCATAATGATCGTCGAGGGAAGTCACAGCCGGGAGCCATCAACACTGCCAAGCCATACCACTCCAGGCAGATCTTAGGTGCCCCTATCGGTCCTTTTCCTCAATAAACCACAATTATCTGTGCTCGCATGTGTTGTATAGTTTGTTCTCTCTGGTCTAATTCCTTGTCTAGTGGGCTAAACCCGTAAAAGTGTACAACTTACAACCATCTAACCTACATTGGTACCTTGCTTACTGCTGATTTACTTACACGGAAATTAAATGGTGCTCTTGTGGTAACACTGGACGCCAGAAGTTTTTTCAGTGACTATGGTGGGTGGAAAGCAATTGCACACGCTGGAATTAGTATCATTTCAATGCTTTATTGATTGTCTTACCGTTCTGCCTATCGTGTAGCCGACATGTGATGCTCCAAGTGAGAATGAAATAAGCGTTGTGTTTAGCGGCTTTGGCTTCTGAAATTAGGGTAAAGCAAAAAAAGAGAATGAAAATACGCATAGCAAAAACAGTTATACAACACCGCCGCATTAGTGTGCACTTGTGTCCCGGTATTTTTTGACAGGTATTACCTTGGCCTGGCTATATGACATGTCATATACGAGGTGCATTCCGCCCTGCCTGCTAGTTGGTGTACATGCCCTCATTCTCTTACACAGGACGTTTAGGCCTGCAGTCGCATTTTCATATACCGCGGACAAGGCCAGGTAAATTAAACTCTTTGATTGCTCCACTTGAATCTCCGGCTTTGAATCAGGTCACACCGGAAATGACACAATTCCCGCTTATCTGAAATTGAACACAGATATTTCTCCATATCTGGCCTAGGAAGCATGCCTTCCAAGTCGTGAGACGCTACCTCCCATTTCGTCCCAGTCGCAACGTCATGCCTTCAGCGTGAGATGCTGCCAATTGAGCTTTAACTCTGATACATAGCACGCTCAATTAGCAGTGATAATGCCCACCCTGGCTAACACACACACACACACGCACACACACAAACACACAGGCACACATGCAAACACAAACGAACGCACACGCGCACAATGCGCGCACACACAGACACGCACACGTACACGCACAAAAGAAAAATAGCGTTTACAAGTTTCGTTATTTTCTCTGGACGCAATTACCCCGCTAGGCATGTATCCACTAAGTGCTTTACCTACCTTGTTTCCTCATTGGTATCCTGCGAACCTCCAGTGGATATATTTATGGCCTAGCTGGTCGCCAACGGCATGCGAGTGAGGTGAGCTTGCGGCACCTTCGGAAGTGCAGCGATATGTATTGCAGGCGCATTGTCTTGCATAATATAGCTTTTGCGCATCAGGTTCCCGTTCTTGGTTTGTTCAATTAGCTAGTTTCAAGAAAGCATTTTGCCGCGAAACCTTAAAAACTGTATTTGTTTTTTTTTAACAGCAGCCGGCATGCAACCTTATCACTATGATTCTGGCAAACGTATCAATTCTGTATCCCGTGTTTGTTCATTCTCGTTGTGGCGGTACGACGCGTTATCATTTTCTTTGTCGCGAACCATGCGCCGAGATCAGTATCGAAGATTCCGATCACTTGCTTATGTTTCTACAGTGTTCCAGGTTGTGCTAGTAGCAGTTTGCGACGTTATCTAGATTGTTCTGAGCAGCCTTTAAATTGAGCGTTGACGAGTGTGACGGGCATTCTTTCTTCGACGATCGACGAGCCCGTTTGTTGCTATGGCTTCCGCCGAGTTGCTTAGTTCTTTTGCGGGCGCAAGTCACACCAATAAAGAGTTTCTTCAGTGAGATCACCGACTCTTCATTTGTGTCATCGACCCCGGTCACCACCACGTGACATCTGGTGGAGGTGCTGCCCTTGATCCCTCAAGCGAAGACCTCAGCCTTGTTCCTGTCCCCCTGGAAGACCAGCCTACAGGTCACCGATCCAGCTGCCAACTCTAAGGCCTACATCCCGAACACGGTCTGCTGCCTGACCCCGTTCGACTCCGGAAGGCATCAACTTTGGAAATGGCCTAGTCAACAGAACCAGTCGTCTTCGTGCAGCCCAGGGAGCCCACCCATCTTCCAAGGATTGCCCAGTGAATATGCGGAAGACTGGATGGACCTTTTCGACTGTGTGGCAGAATTCAACGGCTGGAACGACGCCGCGAAACTCAGGCTAATCTACTTTGTTCTCCAAGGACATCCCCGAGCTTGGTTCGAAAATCATGAGGTAGCTATGAAGGATTGGGAGATTTTCAAGGAAGCGTTTTTACCTGCCTTTTCAAGCGTTGTCCGAAAGGAAAGAGCCCAGGCCTTTTTTCAGTCACGAGTTCAACTCCCCAACGCGACTGTCCTGGGGTACGTTGAGGAGATGAAGTGCCTCTTTCGCCGCGCCGGCCCTAACATGACCGAAGGTGAGAAAGTCAAATTTTAATGCGAGGCATTAAAGAATTGCTTTTTGCGGGTCTTGTTCGAAATACCCCCAAAACCGTGGCGGAATTTGAAACGGAAGCATCTACCATCGAGAAGACGTTGGACACCCGGATGCGCCACTAGGAGCAACCACTTCAACCGGACTACTCAAACCACAACCCAAGCGCATCTGCAAGCGGAGAGAATCTTTTGGACCTCATCCGGGAGATCGTGCGAGAGGAGCTCCGCCGATTGCTGCCATCATCACAACCCCAGGTGGCGACGCTCGCGGACGTCGTGTGTCAAGAAGTCCAGCAGGCACTGGGAGTTCCTCCAGCGACGACTCTGATGGCTACAGTGCATGAATCAGCAGCGATGAACTATTCGGCTGCATTACGTCGTCCTGCACCCCGACGCGACCTCCCAAGCCGATGCGACCTCCCAAGCCCTTGTTGCTACCATCCTGCCCCCGAAAGCCGCCCCTTGGCGCCGCCCGCCAACTCTACCAATGATCTCCAAGCCCGAGGAAATGCGACGCCTGGAGGACATCTAACAACCGGCCGCTGTGCTTCCATTGCGGTGAGGCAGGACAGATCCTCCGTCACTGCCCGTACAGACGGATCGGCCTCCGTGGTTTTGCCGTCGAAGCCTCACGTCCCCGTCCTGGCGAGCGACCACAGAAAATCAAGGACTTCCTGCGCAGCGGAGAGCACTCGTCGCCAAGGCGCCTGTCATACTCCCCATCGCCGTACAATGCCCGGATTTCGTCGCCGGGCCGCGGTAACTTGCAAGGACGGTCTCATAGGCCCCAATGGGGAAACTAAAGGCAGCAACCTTTGAAGGTGAGGTTGCTCAACGACGAAAAGACGAAGATCCTCCGCCGCCGACGACCACTTATGACGACGCAGCCATTTCATTGCCGCTCCACACGATGACTTCGACGACAACACGACCCGAGTGCAAGCCGACACCACCACCCAGCGAAATAATAATGGTATACCCCGGCCATGACCTGAAGAAACGACGGAGCCGAGATCGGACACAAAGGCCCACGTGCAATGCGATGACGCGAATAAGCGACCTTGAAGTTGAAGTCGACAATCGCAGAGTCACTGCCCTAGTAGACACCGGAGCTGAATTCAGTCATCAGTGGACCGTTAGCCTCTCAGCTCAGGACAGTTACCACCGCTTGGGATGGCCCGCTGATTCACACCACAGGTCACAACTAGATTACTCCATCGGAATGATGCATTGCAAGAATAACCGTAAATGGGCGTACTTACCCCACCAGCTTTGTGTTCTTGCAACAGTGCTCCCGAGACGTGATTTTAGGCATGGACTTCCTAAATAAACATAGTGAAAGGGGGGTTTTTATAAAGTTTTAATAGGAATAATAGCCCTCTCGAAGTTGCACGGCGAACCACACAAGAACACAGCCAGAGGCCTCCACAAGCGAGCTCGAGCAGCGCAGCGGCACTTCGTCGTTCTTATCCTCGTCTTCCTGATATTCTCGCCTAGTTCATCCTCGTCTTCGCAATATCCTGGAATAGTTCACTACAATTTCCCCCGGATCGAGGAGGAGCCATCCTGGCGACCTATGGTGAGGGCAAGAGGAGCGGATCGTAGTACGTTTAGAGGCGGCTCACGCGCACAGTTTCGCAGCCGCCATAACGCATGACTGAAGAGGGAGTGAGTGGCTCCACGATGTAATTCACAGGGGAGGTTTGGCGTATAATGCGGTAGGGGCCGTGATACTCGATACGAAATTTTGATGACAATCCCGGTGGGGTGCCAGGAACAAAAATAGGAACATAGACCTATGAAGCTTCGAAGTTGCTTGAGCGAAACTGGCTTAGGACACTCCGCCACTGCGCACAGCTTGGCCGGATCAGGGCAAACACCTTCCTTAGAGACGATATTCCCCAGAATAGTCGACTCCCTGGCACCGAAGTGACACTTTTTGAGATTCAGTTGCAGGCCGGCGTCAGTAAGACAAGCCAAAACTTGCTGCAAGCGCTCTAGGTGCGTAGCGAAGTCGATGGAAAAGACAACAATGTCATCTAAGTAGCCGAGGCAGATGTGCCACTTCAACTTCCTCAAGATGTTATCCATCAATAGGGCTATCATCGACGTGCGAGCCAAGCTCCCATCACGCTTTCTGCAGACAAAGCCATACCTGCTACGACGACTTCGACGCAACACGTCGCTCAAAGCGTCCTCGACGGAGAATTGACCGTGCCGCCTCGATCAAGCGTCGCAGTCAGCATAGGTAGCGCAGACATCGAAACCGCTGAAGGCATCGTCGAAGGAAATATCCAATTGCTCTTGGAACAAAGTGTCGGCATCGTAAGAGGCATCGCGAAATTCCGGAGAGGACAAGCTCAGGTGCTGGCAACAAACTTCACCGAAGAATACCGGCATCTCAACAAGGGCACGATGATCGCTTTTCTCGACGAATAGCGGACCTCAAAGACGTATTCGTACTTCACGACCAACCACTGGAAGACGCACGGGACCGGTTCCGGCAGCCCACATTTGACATCAATCCGGCATTGACCCACAGCAGGACAGACCACATTCGCAGTCTTCTACGAAGCTACAGGGAGTGCTTCTCGTCATCATCGAAGGTACAACAAACACCACTGGCCAAGCAACGCATTATAACGGACGAACACGCCCCACATCTGCGCCAAAGCCCCTATCGTGTATTGCCGCAAAACGCCACGCAATCAAGTTGAGGAAATGCAGCATGATGACGTAATCCAGCCATCTAACAGCTCCTGGGCGACACCAGTCGTTTTGGTGAATAAGACGGCACATTTTGCTTGTGCGTTGATTACCGCCGCTTGAATAGCATAACTAAGAAGGATGTCTATCCGCTTCCCCGTATTGACGACACTCTCGACCGGCTCTCCAATGCAAGGTACTTCTCATCGATGGATCTCAAGAGCAGCTATTGGCAAATTTAGGCCGACGAAAGAGATCGCGAGAGGACCGCATTCATCACACTGGACGGCCTTTTTGAGTTCAAGGTGATGCCATTTGGCCTCTGCTCCGCACCAGCCACGTTTCAACGAGTAATGGACACAGTCCTGGCAGGCTTGAACTGGTAAATTTGTATGGTATATTTGGACGATGTTGTTTTCTTGTCGTCAAACTTTGAAGACCACCTAAAACAACTGCAGACAGTGCTGGAAGCCATCAAGTCATCGGGACTAACGCTGAAAGCAGAGAAGTGCCACTTCACCTACGAAGAACTGCGGTTCCTAGGTCACATCGTTAGTAAGGGTGGTGTTCACCCAGACCCGGAGAAAACAGCTGCAATCACACAATTCCCACCACCTGTCGACAAGAAAGCTGTGCGCCGATTCCTTGGGTTGTGTGCTTATTATCGACGATTAGTCAGAAACGTTTCACGCATCACCGAACCGTTGACACAGCTTACAAGGGCTGACGTATAGTACTCACGGATTGAAATAGGACACTCGGAGCGCTTGGCCGTCGCTGCATGCAGCGCCACCCGTGGATGCTCATGGAACCAAGGTTGCTGCATTGTGGTATAGCGCGAGGGGGAGAACATCTAAAAAGCAAAACTGCTCCTTCCGGTCGCCAATAAGCCGGCCTGTTGTTTACCACACTGCCTTGCATGCAGCGACGGCCACGCGCTCAGAGTGTCCTATTTCAATCCTTGAGTAGTGTACCTTTTAAATGGAACATGTCGCAAGGACAATCCTTTCACGAACTCAAGCGCCGCAAGAGAGATAGACAAAACTTTATTTCAAAAAGAAAAAGAAAAGGAAAAGAAAATGCGGGGGGGGGGGGGGCAGTGAGTGGAGTCTTCATTTCAAGACCCCAGTGGCCTGCCTGGGCTGCCGCTCTTGCCTGAGTTACCAGCCTACGCTGGGTCTCTAGATCAAGCGCCGCCTGCTGTGCCCTCCTGTACTTGGCCAATTTGATGAAAACGCGGAGACCGAAATTCACACCGACGAGAGCAGCGTGGGCCTAGGAGCCGTTGTCGTCCAGAAGAGTGCCAGACAGGAGAAAGTAATCGCCTACGCAAGCAGGTCCCTCACAAAAGCCGAAGTCAATTACTCGACGACCGAGAAGGATCGCCTCGCGATCACCTGGGCCACTTCTAAGTTTCGTCCATACCTATACGGCCGACCATTCAAAGTGGTAAGCGACCAACACGCGCTCTGCTGGCTGGCTAATTTGAAAAATCCCTCTGGCCGACTTGCCAGATGGAGCCTACGACTAGAAGAATTTGACTTGACTGTAGTCTACAAGTCAGGCCGGAAGCATTCCGACGCAGAATGCTTATCACGCACACCCGTCGACGCTCCCCCGAAGGACGATGACGACGACGCCTTTTTGGGAGCGGTAAGTGCGAGCCGCTTCGCAGAACAGCGATCAGACCCTGTGCTGAAAGCGCTAGCGGATTACTTAGAAGGAAAGACCGCTTCCCCTCCTGATGTGTTCAGGCGACATTTATCATCGCCCGTGTTAAGCAATGCCCTCCTCGTGAAGACGTTCGCACCCAAAAGGACCCCGCAACTTCTTGTAGTGCCTAAAAACTTCCGGCAGGAAATTCTGCAGGCGTTTCATGATGAGCCCACAGGAGGCCATCTCGGATTTGCACGCACTTTGCGTCGAATACAGGAGAAGTACTACTGGCCGCGACTGCCTGCCGAGGTTGCCTACTACGTGAAGACATGTCGTGAGTGCCAACGACGCAAGACGGCGCCTATCAGACCAACGGGACTACTAAACCCGATTCCGCCCCAAGACCTGCCGTTTCAACAAATTAGCATTGATCTCCTCGGCCCCTTTTCAGCTTCGTATATGGATAACAAGTGGATCATCGTGGCCACTGACTCCTTACCCGTTACGACGAAGCAAAAGCATTGCCCTGGTATCGCGGCAGAAGTTACCAAATTTGTTGTCGAAAAAATTCTCTTCTGACATGGCGCCCCAAAAGTGCTCATCACGGATAGGGGTACGGCGTTTACGGCAGAGGTGACGACAGCCATCCTGGAATATAGACATACAAGCCATCGACGAACAACTGCGTACCATCCCCAGACCAATGGCCTTACGGAGCGCCTGAACAAAACGATCGCGGACATGATCGCCGGGTACGTCGACGCAGAACACAAGACCTGGGACGGCATTTTGCCGTATATGATTTTCGCGTATAACACGCAGTTCAGGAGACGACCAGAGCGACCCCGTTCAAGCTTTTGTACGGCAGGGAGGCCACGACGACGCTCGACGCAATGCTGCCTCACGTAACCAACGAGGATAACCTTGACGTCGCCGCCTACCTGCAGCGTGCAGAGGAAGCCGACGACTCGCACGACTGCGTATTAAATACCAACAGCGCACCGACAGCCGACGATACAACTTACGACGACGCCACGCAGAATACAATCCAGGAGACCAAGTGTGGGTTTGGACACCAATTCGCCGTCGCGGGCTAAGTGAAAAGTTGTTGCGTCGATACTTTGGACCGTACAAAATCATTCGCAGCGTCTGACCACTGGACAATGAAGTCATTCCCGAATGGAACGTCAGCATCACAACGGCGACGCGCACGCCCAGAAATTCTACATGTTGTAGGACTGAAGCCATATTACGCGCGTTAAAGAAGCTGTGGTGTTTAAACTTTGTTTCTATTTAAGTTGCTTTGTTTATTTTAGAACATCGAGGCGATGTTTTTTAAGGAGGGATTAATGCCGCGAAACCTTCAAAACTGTATTTGTTGTTTTTTTAACATCTGCTGGCATGCGGCCTTATCACTGTGATTCTGGTACGCGTATCAATTTTGTATCCCGTGTTTGTTCATACTCGTTGTCGCGATACGACGCGTTATCAGTTTTGTTGTCGCGAACGGTGCGCCGAGATCTGTATCGAAGATTCCGATCCCTTGCGTATGTTTCTACAATGTTCCAGGCTGTGCTAGTAGCAGTTTGCGACATTATCTAGATTGTTCTGAGCAGCCTTTAAATTGAGCGTTGACGAGTGTGACGGGCATTCTTTGTTCGACTATCGACGAGCAGGTTTGTTGCTATCGCCGCAGCCTAGTGGCTTAGTTCATTTGCGGGCGCAAGTCAGCCCAATAAAGAGTTTATTCAGTGCGATCAACAACTCTTCATTTGTGTTGTTGACCCTGGTGACCACCACGTGGCAATATATTGCCGCGTAATGTTCAAAACTGTATTTGTTGTTGTTTAACAGGCGCCGGCGTACGGCCTTATCACTGATTCTGGATCGCGTATCAGTTCTGTATTCTTTATTTGTTAATGCTCGATGTCTCGAGTCGCACCTTTATCAGTTTTTTTGTAGCGTAAGATGCACCGAGATCTGTCTCGAAGATTCCGGCCACTCGTGTGTCTTTCTACAATGTTCCAGCTTGCGCTGGTAGCTGTTTACGACGTTATCTAGATTGTTCTGAGCAGCCTTTAAATTGAGCGTTGGTGAGTGTGACGGGCATTCTTTGTTCGACGATCGACGAGCACGTTGCTATCGCCGTCGTCGAACTGCCTTCAGTGACGCCTACTCCGGCGGCCCCCGGATCCAACTCGTCCTCGGAGTCCCCGCTGCCAGGTACAGGGCCCAGGCGCCACGCTTCCAGCTGTGGTGTCCGGGGCTAGGGCAGCCATGGACCTGCCGCCTCCAGTCCAGCGACCTACGAAAGCGCAATGCTTTCAGTTCACCCTACCGGAGCCTGCTCCGGCGGACGACCTAATTGATGCACTCGAGGCGGTCGTCGGTGTCGGGGGTCTGCAGTACCTGCAGCACCTCGGCGGAACAAAGTTCCTTGCTGCCGTCTCGTCGATGGCTCAAGCAACTAAGATGGTAGCGGCGGGCGCAATCCTCGTCGCTGGAAAGCAAGTACCACTGGCGCAAATGGCTGCTCCAGTGGTTTACGTGACGGTGTTCCGTCTACCCCCGTCAGTGAGCGACGACTCCCTCGCCGCCGCTCTAAGTCCGTACGGCAAGGTCCGCGCTGTGACCGAGCCGGTTTTCAAGGGAAAGAGTCATGTGCGTATCGGAGCGAGGCTGGTAAAGCTAGACATGCTCCGGGCACCACCCAACTTCATCACTGTCGCTGGGCACCGTGCGATGCTGGAGTATCGTGGGATGAAGCGAGTGTGCTCCAAGTGCGGCGCAGAGGGCCATTTTGGTGCTTCCTGCACCGCGGCACGTTGTGGCCGCTGCTCCACGTACGGCCACGAGACAGAGGCGTGCCAAGCAGCGTGTAAACGGTGCGGCGGTAACCACGTGACCAAGGACTGCGTGATGCCGCGCTCGTATGCGGCCGCTGCTACGCCTGATACCATGTCGCACCAAGGTGGAAACGCCGCCGTGACAGTCCTCAATGAGCCCTCGGTAGTGTCAAGTAGAACCCCCACTACACATTCTGAGGGCGAACTGGACAGGGCGTCCACCGCCGCCCAGTCGCCGGAATCCGACGTCAGGAGCTCGGAAGTTACGTCCGACGACGAGTCGTCGCGTGCGTCCTTCTCGTCAGTGACTGACTCGGACGCGTCGTACCTTCCCGCCACACCGACATACGAGGGTGCGGCTCTGAACGCACCCATTACGAAGGAGAGCGCTCTGCCCGAGGCCTGTTCGGAGTCGGCGGCTTTCCCCTCCCCTGGAGCTACCGTGCATGCCCAGTCGGAAGACTACAGCCATGAACCTCAGCTTCCCAGAACACCTAGTCTCCTGCCCGGGTCGTTGCGCGAGTTGGGCGCAAGTGCTCCCAAGACCCAACGCACAAGTGTGCGGAAA
>JAJIZL010042847.1:57077-77233 GCA_023969395.1 Amblyomma maculatum
ATATATCCCTCCTGAGGTGTCTTAAGCTCCCATAGTAAGAATTTGTTATGACCGAACTTGAGATTGAGCAGTCGTCAGCGCACAATTATTGACGGCGCTGACAATACTATAATTTGCATCCGATAATTGTTTTCGCATAGAACAAAAGGTATTATGTTGCTAGGAGCAGTCTACGAACGCAGCTGGTTAGTATTGATGCATGGTTATTGGCGGCACGTAGTAGGAGTTTCTCGCAGGACACTCTTGGTTACTAAGATACGCCATGCACAGTTGCGAGGGAAAATAACATAATAAGTGACTGGTGGCCGGGGCGGAGAAACTGCAATACATAGCGCTATGGTTGCTATATTGGTTGAGACACATTGCATTTTCCAAAAGGGAAGGGAGGGGGGGGGGGGCGTGGGAATTAGCAGGACCGAAAGCTTGCAGTTGAAAAAGAGCTTGGTTATCGGTAGACACCTGGGTCAACCTTGCTGCGCCCATAAGTTTATTTTTTATCTTTTTTTAGATCACATTGTCCATAGTGGTATTCTCTTTATCACAGTTTTCCCCAAAGCCAAAAGTTGTTTGCTCTACTATGAACTGTGAAATACTTTTAGCGCCTAAAAAATACAAGCCACCAGAGAGGAATCCAGGTATATCAGAGATAAGTTTACTTTTCTGCAAAACATGAACGTAGCATAATTTGAATCAGTTAAGTAGTTTTTAATGGTAAACAAATAAAAAACGTAGTAATACATTCGAAAAGATCAAAAATATTGTTACGTGGCGGCAAGCAATGAGGAAGGCACAACAATGCGACATGATGAACGATGATTTTAATGAGTGGCCTAGCGTGGGGGCTCCTCTAGCGCCACTGCCGATCTTCTTCGCAACACTTCCTGGGGCCAAAGAGCAATTGTCCCGAAAAGTTCGTTGAAGTCGATGGTGAAGTTATGGTGTAGATTTTCCAGAAAAGATAGAAGAGAATGATGCGCTTGCCACCACAATGACGATAAACACAATAATGATTGGGTGACCCGCCTCCCCTGGAGCTCTTCAACCATCCGCCACTAGAGTCCATGGGACCGTAGGCTCAAGGTCGCGACGGGCGGCTTGGTGGGGGTTGCGTGTACATGTCCGGTTCCATTGGGTCTTTCGGGTCTTTCGGGTCCTTCGTCTCGGTTCTGGTTGGTCTTTCTGTTCTCCTTGTCTCTAGATCCGGGTGGGGGGCTGGGCAGTGGTAGTTGGTCGGGCTAGGCCAGCAAGGGCTGGGGCGAAGCTACTCGGCTATCAGGGTTTTCGGTCAATGGTCCCGGCGTAAGGATAGCGCAGATGCTCCAAGGCGAAGATCGGGGTGACGTACGTCGTACCTCGAACCAAAATGCTACGTGGCGGCAAGTAAAGAGGACGGTACAACATGACAACAGGATTAACGATGATTGTATTGACTGGCCTAGCGCGAGGGCTCCTCTCGCGCCCCTGGCGATCTTCGTCTTCGCAACAATATAATTATACTGACTTTTTTCAATCATTCATAAAACGCCTTTCAAAGCAGCTTGGAAAAACGAACTGGTGTCGAGCGAGCACTTCACTATCTTCCACAATATTTCGAATGCACACGGGCAGTAAAGCATAGAGGTCGGTTGTCTGTTCAGGAAGGCCTTAAAATCGCGTCCACTCTTCTTTCACAGCCTCCCAAAACAGGTCCAGCGATTTTCCATGGTGATTTGGTTTAACCAGTTGCTGCTTCATGAGGCATTACACGTTTTAATATACATTAAAATACGTTATAGTTGGGGTCACGGAAGCTCCTGTACTTAGAGCTACTCAATCTTCTGCCGTCCTGGCTTAAAAAACAACTGACTCATAATGTTATAAAGGCTGAAATGGCTTTCGCGGTGCTCGAAGAACAGCGCAGAAAGTTTATGGGATTCAAATAAATCCAAAATCTAACACAGTGATGTGCAACACTCTTGGTGGGCTGCGTTCTTAAATTATCGACAGAGACCAAATTTTTATAACAAGGAACACTACTTTGCGACTTCAAACGTAATAAAATAAATGTAAAAACAATACTGTATCTTTATTAAAGGATCATCCAGAAACGAACCTTACAATAGAGTGACAGTCAAAATACAA
The DNA here is from genome assembly GCA_023969395.1 of Amblyomma maculatum. Lineage (NCBI taxonomy): Eukaryota > Metazoa > Arthropoda > Arachnida > Ixodida > Ixodidae > Amblyomma > Amblyomma maculatum. The sequence continues at coordinate 59,199 of JAJIZL010042847.1, forward strand.
TCAAATGATGACTATCATTAGTTGTTTTTTTAAGTCGATATTTATTGCCTCAGGGCATCAGTAGGGTATGAGATGAAGGATGAATAAATGATTAAATGAATGAAAAAAGGTTGGCTGATTTTATGAAGTCCAGAAGTGAGCGATGATGAGGTCCCTGCGTCGAAGTGACGTATGAGGCAGGATTGGTTGCTGAAAGGCCAGCTATGCTCAGGTGCCGGATTCGTGCTGGCTTTAGTGCTGGGCAGTCCCACAGCAAGTGGTGGATGTCGGCCTCGACATCTTCGTTGTTACAGATCGGGCATCCTGGGCGACGATATAAGTGTTGGAAGTATCATCATCATCATCATCATCAGCCTGATTATACCCACTGCAGGGCGAAGGCCTCTCCCATATCTCTCCACTTAACCCGGTTCTGTGCTAGCTGCATCCACTTGACCCCTGCGAACTTCTTAATCTCATCCGCCCACCTAACTTTCTGCCGCCCCCTGCTACGCTTTCCTTCCCTTGGAATCCAGTTTGTTACCCTCAGCGACCATCGGTTATCCTCTCTTCGCACTACATGTCCTGCCCATGTCCATTTCTTCTTCTTAATTTCCACTAGAATGTCGTTAACTTGAGTTATTTCTCTGACCCACTCTGCACGCTTTCTATCTCTTAATGTTCCCCCGACCATTTTTCGTTCCATAGCCCTCTGGGTTGTCCTCAACTTAAGTAGAACTCTCTTGGTTAGCCTCCACGTTTCAGCCCCATAGGTGAGTACAGGCAAGATGCAACTGTTGTATACTTTCCTCTTGAGCGATACCGGTAAGCTGCTAGTCATAATCTGCGAGTGCTTGCCAAATGCGCTCCATCCCAATCTTATTCTTCTTGTTATTTCCTTTTCATGATCCGGATCTGCGGTTACTACCTGTGCTAAGTAGATATATTCGCCTACTACTTCCAGTATTTCGCTACCTAATGTAAACTCCTGTTCCTTCCCGAGGCTGTTGAACATTACCTTAGTCTTCTGCATATTGATTTTCAAGCCTACCTTTCTACTTTTCCTGTCTAGGTCATCAATCATTATTTGCAGTTCATCTCCCGAGTTGCTTAGCAAGGCAATGTCATCAGCAAATCGCAGATTACTGAGGTATTCTCCATCTACCCTTATCCCTAACTGCTCCCATTCCAAGTCTCTGAATACTTCCTCTAAACAAGCTGTGAATAGTACTGGGGAGATTGTGTCTCCTTGCCTAACACCTTTCTTTATAGGAATTTTGTTGCTTTCTTTATGTAGAACTATGGTTGCTGTGCAGCCACTATATATATCTTCCAGCACTTTCACGTACGGCTCGTCTACCCCCTGATTTCGCAATGCCTGCATCACCGCCGAGGTTTCAACTGAGTCAAATGCTTTTTCGTAATCAATGAATGCTATGTATAAGGGCTGGTTATATTCCGAGCATTTTTCTATCACCTGATTGATGGTATGGATATGATCGATAGTAGAGTACCGTTTCCGAAACCCTGCTTGATCCTTTGCTTGATTGCAGTCTAAGGTTGTCCTGATTCTATTAGCGATTACCTTAGTAGTAGTTGGAAGTATGGCCACGTCCTAGTTACAGCTGGTGTAAGGGCAGCACCGACCCGGATCCTCCTAAGCGCAACCTCCTCTGCACGGGTGAGACCGCGGGGAAGGGATATCGCACACGGAGGGATAAGTGCACAGGTGCGGCGCTGGAGGTGCTCCTTTCTTGACAAAAAGAGGGTAGCGTCGTCGACTTCGAGAAGGCGTGGGATTGATGCGTCTTGGTTCACGAGGCGGGTTGCAAAATCAGCTTGACTTTGGGGAGGCAGCAGATCCCGTGGGACCCACTCAATGCGTATTGATTGTGGGATGCGTGCCGCAAGCTGGTGGATGTCCTGGAAAATTTTAGGGCAGCGGCTGACACGTCGGAGCAGACGTACTGCTTGAAGTGCGTCAGTGTGGACGACAACGTTGGCTGTAGGGAGCATGGTTATAGAAGCCACGGAGTAGAGTGCCTCCTGAACTGCCACAAGCTCAGCGCAGAAAGATGTAAGTGGTTACGAAAGCTGAAACGTATTTGTCTGATTCAGGCTAGGTCTCTGTGGACAGTAGATTGCAGTTTTGGCTTCACAGCCTTGCAGGCTTCCATCTATGTTGTTATCACCGTGCATCGTCCGCACTTGCGCGCTCTATTGTTCGCCTGTGGGCATGGATGTGTGCTGTGGATATGTGCTGTTGGTGCAAGGCCGCTAAGTGAGCCTGTTTCCATGAATCCTTTTGTGTAAGCCTGTTTTGCTTTGTCGAGACCCTGCAAATGAAAAATTTGCCCTGTCAAGGGAACGTCTAGAAAAATACAAAGAAATGTCGCCCTGTGGGAAATAGCCGGAAGTGCTTTCGTTAAATTGTTCACCCTTCCCGTCCAGAAGCGCTATGGTCAAGTGAGGTATGCCTATTGTCCAAAGGAGACGACGTCCGCTGACATACAGGACAAGAAAGGAGCATGACGCATACGGCCATTAGAGGAATTCCCGGGAATGCAGGAAAGATTTGCAATTGCCGGAAAGGGACAATGCTGGTAGCAGTATGTGGCGCGCACGTGCACTTGGGTTTCTGAGAAGGAAATCCACTTGCCGGAACCATGATATCGGATCTTTGCAGAAGAATAGAAATGTACCTCCTCGCCGTTCCCAAGCTCTACCCGCCAACAAGTGACCACGTCCAACGAAACAATACCGGACCAGTCAGTGCATCAGACCATCAGTGCAGTGATGTGTTCGATTGGATGCCGATATCTGAGGGGCGTGCCCTGGAACTGGTTGGTCAGCATCTTCAGAGAGGGGCTGGACATAGGGGGTTTTAGGGACGTTGCAGAGCACGAAATGAGGCTCTGAGCCCTGGGTAAACGGCTCATCCAGACGCTTCTCGCTATGAACTCTTTACGCTTGCCATTTTGTTAATACACCCTTCTTTTTCATGTAAATAATCATGTAAATAAGTTTTCTCAAAGTGCCATTAAACCTGCTTGTATATATTTTACCAACTTCGAAGATTCAATCCTGCATCAACCCGGAGTCTCAGCACGCTACCAAGTGAAGGCCGGGTCGACTTAGCCCCAGCGTCACGACAACTGGTGACCAGCGTTGGGATCTGAATCTACAAGCCACAACATCTGGTGATTGGAGGTGGATCTGAAGCTACAAGCCACAACATCTTGTTATCGGAGGTGGCATCTCAAGCAACAAGCAGGAGCAGCAATCGGCCAACAAGAGAGCAGCTCGGAACATCGATCGCATGTGTGGGTGAGTGCTTGGCTTTTCTTCTGATGTGGACCAGGTTCTAGAACAGGGTTAGATTTTAGAACTGGTAAAGAGTGTTGAATTGCCTTTAGTTTTGGTAGTTTGCACAGTTGTTTTGGAAGTAGCCGACACTCGGAGCGCTCATGGACCTACAAAAGCTGCAGAAACCGGAACTGTTGCTATTGTGAGAGGAATTGGGAATTGATACAAGTGGTTTGGCACGAAAACCCTTGATTATAAAGACAATCACTGATTTGGGAACCGATGATGAGGAGCTCAGTGAACCATGGAACCTCATCGGACAAAAAAGGAGGAGCAACTCAGACAACAGAAAGAGCGGGGAAAAGAGGAAAAGAGGCGTGAGCGTGAACTTGAGAGGGAAAAAGAGGAAAAGAGGCGTGAAATTGAGAGAGAAGGAAAAAGGCTGGATCAATAAATTGAGCTAAAGAAATTAGAACTAGAGTTGAGCAAGAGGTCGGGCAATTGTCCCCAGCTAGCGGTACCTCTTCTCAACAAGGAGGCAGATTTCAAGATGTCAAAGTACATGCAGCCATATGTGAGATCAGGGGATATCGGTCTGTATCTGGCTAACTTTGAGCGAACCTGCGAAAAACTGTCCTCCCAGCGAGACACTTGGTCTCAGAGATTATTGACGGTTCTGCCCTGCGAGGCAGCGGAGGTTGTCGCGCGGCTAAGCAAGGAGGACGCGGACAACTACGAGAAGGTCAAAGCTTGCCTTCTGAGAAAGTATAGGCTTAGCGCCGAGGCGTTCAGACAACGCTTTCGGAACGCTACTAAGTCCAGGGACGAGAGTTACCGTGAATTTCTGTACAATTTAAGAGTCAATTTGGGCGAGTGGCTAAAGAGCACAGATTCCTACAGTGATAGGGACGCTGTAGCCGAGCGAATTCTTTTGGAGCAGCAGTTTTATAACTGCCTCCCAGAAAAAGAAATTGGTTACAGGACCAAGGTGACATTAGGTCGGCAACTGAATCTGCCGAACTCATTGAGGAGTACGCTTCGCGCCGACAATTCAGCAACCCAGCAGTGGATAGGCCCTGCAATCCCAAGTTGAGTGTGAATAACCGTCAGGAAAGGCCCTTTGCTAGAGTTGCAAACGAAGAAAGGAAGGCTTCTTCAGGCAAACTCCCTAGAAAGGACGGCAGTGAGAAAAGTGGGGAAGTGACCAACGCGCAGAACACAAAGAACAAGCTTGAGGCTAGGAAGCCGCTCACATGCTTTAGGTGTAATGATCAGGGTTACATTGCCGTCAACTGCCGGAAAAAAAGATTGCTTTCTTGTATGTCAGTGACTGCGATGGAAACCTGAGGTATTTGGAACCCTACATGCATGACCTAGTAGTCAACGGGAAGCCTTGCAAGGTACTGCGCGATTCGGCCGCAACGATGGATGTTGTCCATCCGGCGTATGTGTCGCCTTCCGACTATACAGGACAGTGTGCACGGATCCGCCAGGTAGTGGAGGAACAGAGTGTGTGCTTGCCAATCGCGAACGTGGTCATCGAGGGCCCTTGCGGCGAGTTAACAACCGAGGCTGCCGTTTCAGGAAAGCTTCCTAAGTGCTATCCGTATTTGTTTTCTAACAAATCGGACATGCTACTGCGAAAGAGGGGCATCCTTTTCAGAGACAGAGTTGCGCAAGCCCTAACACGTTCAAAGACGCGAGAACTAGCTACACTGGTCATTCAAGAAAAATCCACAGCGGAGGAAACGGCAGTTAAAATAGTGGTCGATGCGGAAGATAGCGGGTCAGAAAACTCTGAGAGCGAGGCATCTCAGATAAGTCAACTTGAAAGTGAGCTTGATGAGACGCGGAATGAGGACGTTCTTGAGAGTACCCTCTTGCCGCCAGTGTCTAGTAATCTCACGAGACTTTCAAGTGGAACCCGAGAGGACTTAGCTATGGAGCAAGCCAATGATCCCAAGATACAAGATATAAGGAAGCGCCACCGCGCCACTAAGACAGAAAAGAATATTTCTTTCGAGATGAGAAAGGGAGTGCTGTATCGCTTATTCAAGGATAAGCGCGGAGTAGAGCGGGACCAATTAGTCGTTCCCCAAAAGTACCGCGAAGACTTACTGCGACTTTCCCATGGCAGATCGTGAGCTCGTGGTCATGTCACCTTGGAATAAGGAAAACAAAGCAGAGGCTGTTGCAAGAATACTATTGGCCTGGATGTTTTAAGGACACGGAAAATTTTGTACGGTCATGCGGCACGTGCCAGCGGGTTGGAAAGGCGCAAGATAAGTGGAAAGCTCCGATAGTGTTAGTACCAATCATTACCGAGCCGTTTCACCGGTTAGTAATAGATGTAGTTGGGCCACTTCCTGCGACAGAGTCAGGGTATCGTTATATCCTCACTATGTTATGCCCAGCCACAAAGTTTCCAGAGGCTGTTCCGCTGCGCGAGGTGACGTGCGAGAGTGTGGTGGATTCGCTGCTGTCAGTGTTTGCACGAGTTGGATTCCCTTCTGAGGTCCAAAGTGATCAGGGTAGCGTTTTCACAAGTGTCCTCACCACCTAATTTCTCGAGCGATGCGGCATTAAGGTAGTGCACAGCTCGATCCACCATCCGCAGAGAAACAGCGTAGAAAGATGGCATTCTGTTCTCAAACGCGTCCTGAGGGGACTGTGATTTAAAAACAAGCGCGAATGGGATACCTGCCTGGCAAGGGCGACCGTGGACTACTTGGGTCACAATGTAGGTCAAGGTTTCAGGAAACCAAGCTAGATTAAGATTTATTTCTGCCGTAGCAGACTACCCGCGGCCGAGCACGAAGACGGAAATTCGGGCATTCCTGGGGCTGACGGGATATTACGATAACTTTATCCCTAACTATTCAGCTTTGGCTAGCCCTCTGACCGACGCTCTCCGCAGGACAGTACCGACAAATGTAGTCTGGGACGAACAAAAGGAAGCCTCCTTCGTAAACCTGAAGGCTGTGCTGATTAGCCGTCCGGTTTTGCGAGCTCCAGACTATGACCGAGAATTCACGGTCCAGTGTGATGCAAGTGATCGAGGGCTGGGTGCAGTTCTCTGCCAGAGAGATGATGACGGTAAGTAGCACCCCGTGCTCTACCTGAGCAGAAAACTGAGTTCTAGAGAGAGGGCTTATTGCGCGTCAGAGAAAGAGTGCGCTTGCATTGTATGGGCAATTCAAAAATTGCAGTGCTATCTTGGAGGGGCCAAATTCACCGTAGAGAGGGACCATTGTCCCCTGGCGTGGCTGCAAACTGCGACATCGAAGAACAGTCGCCTTCTGAGGTGGAGCTTGAGTTTACAGCAGTACAATTTTGAAATAAGCTACAAAAAGGGGAAGTTAAATGGGAATGCGGACGCGCTTAGCCGCTGTTTCTAAGCGGTCCGAGGCGTTCCTCACCATTTATCCAAATTGATAGTCAGGTTTTTTATTCGTGCGCTTGTATATGTGTGACTATGTAAAGCAGCACGTTTGGTTTTCTAGGCATACGTGGGTCCTGAACGTCTTGAGTGTGGGCTTTTCTCGGACAACGATGGCAGTTTTCTTTTCACCTGGTCTCTTCAGACGTGAGCCGAGTGCTTGCTTAGACATGTGGTTGAGTTTGAGACAGCTCAGGCAATTTGGCCTACGACAATCAAGACAACGCGACAAGCAACAGCGAGCTTCAAGCGTTCATGTGCAGGCCATTAAGTCGTCTCTTCATGCAGCAGCTGCGACTGCTGCCCTCCGTGACTCTTCTGGCGGGGGAGGAGGCTGTTATGACCGTACATCGTCCGCACTTGCGCGCTCTATTGTTCGCCCGTGGGCACGGATATGTGCTGTGGATATGTGCTGTTGGTGCAAGGGCGCTAAGTGAGCCTGTTTCCATGAATCCTTTTGTGTAAGCCTGTTTTGCTTTGTCGAGACCCTGAAAATGCCAAATTGGCCCTGTCAAGGGAACGTCTAGAAAAATACAAAGAAATGTCGCCCCGTGGGAAATAGCCGGAAGTGCTTTCGTTCAATTGTTCACCCTTCCCGTCGAGAAGCGCTATGGTCAAGTGAGGTATGCCTATTGTCCAAAGGTGACGACGTCCGCTGACGTACAGGACAAGAAAGGAGCATGACGCATACGGCCATTAGAGGAATTCCCGGGAATGCAGGAAAGATTTGCAATTGCCGGAAAGGGACAATGCTGGGAGCAGTATGTGGCGCTCACGTGCACTTGGGTTTCTGAGAAGGAAATCCACTTGCCGGAACCACGATATCGGATCTTTGCAGAAGAATAGAAATGTACCTCCTCGCCGTTCCTAAGCTCTACCCGCCAACAAGTGACCAAGTTCAACGAAACAATACCGGACCAGTCAGTGCATCAGACCGTCAGTGCAGTGATGTGTTCGACTGGATGCCGATATCTGAGGGGCGTGTCCTGGAACTGGTTGGTCAGCATCTTCAGAGAGAGGCTGGACATAGGGGGTTTTAAGGTCGTTGCAGAGCACGAAATGAGGCTCTGAGCCCTGGGTAAACGGTTCATACAGACGCTTCTCGCTATGAACTCTTAGCGCTTGCCATTTTGCTGATATACCCTTCTTTTCTCATGTAAATACGTTTTCTCAAAGTGCCATTAAACCTGCTTGTATATATTTTACCAACTTCGAAGATTCAATCCTTCATCAACCCGGAATCTCTGCACGCTACCAAGTGAAGGCCGGGTCGACTTAGCCCCAGCGTCACGACAACGTACACTACTATGGAATCTTGAGGCAGGTGAGTATCTTGCTTTTCAAATTTCTGGCGCAGCAACGATGCCGAGTTGGCAGACGTCGGTCTGCGGATGTCAGTTGGCTTGTTGTCTCCTAACTGTATAAATTTCCAGGGAGGGAGAACTGGTGCAGGTGGCTGAAGAATGTGTGACGTTGCATACGCCCTCAGTGCTTGCGTGGAATGTGACGAAATGGCCTGGTGTCTGCGAGCATCACGGCGCTGCTGCATCAGTTCATCGATGGTGTTAAGCTGTGTATTCTCCTGTAACGCTACGACCGGTGCGATTCGTGGAAGGCATGTTATGGTTCTCATAGGTTCTCGATTTACGGCTTCAAGGCGATCCCATTGTACCCCTGTAAGATGCTGGAACTGGGCCTGATAAACAATACGTGGCGGCAGAACCGCCCTCACTAACTGGCGTGCAACAGACGAGTCAGCGCCACCCGTTTTAGGTGCAATTCTTCTTACTAAACTCATAGTTTGAAGCGCGGGCTTTTTTACCTGAGAAAGCCAAGCAGTCGATGATCCTGATTGGTGAATTGTTAAGCCCAGAATTTTCAGGCTGGAACTTTCTTGTATTGGGGTGCCTGATAGAGAGAGACGAATTTGATTTGAGGTAAGTTTACGGCGTTCCCAGCGGTTGGCGACTGACGTGTATGAAGTTTGACGCACAGAAAGTTGAAGGCCAATGGAGGATGCGTAATCAGAGGTTCCGTCTAATGCTGACTGAAGGGCGGCCTCTTGAGTGAGAAGATCATGGTGAGTGCTCCATACCGTGATATCTGCGTACTGCAAAAACTTGATTTTTAGTTCATTAGTGGTCATTAGTTTATAATGGCAAGAAAGCGTCGGTACAGCGATATATGTATCCAAACCTAAACTTGAAGTATTAATAAAAATAATACTATTAAAGAAAATTTAATCTCATGAGCTCCCATTCGCTTATAGAATCCATTCATTTTGAGGAAAACGTTATCGAATCTTACATTGCAAAGTGAAGATAGAGCCTATTCCTGTGATGTCCTTGAAGCTTTGCTGGCAACCATGGCACGCTCAACGCAACATCAGAAAGGGTGAAAGAGAGAGTGAGAGGGCCTACGGCAAATTATGGCATGGCATTGGTGAAATCCGAGCTCTGGTTGGACAGCATGGATAGCGTCTAAAGTGTCCGACAAATCAGCGGCGCGCCGCAGGAGAGGAGCCTGTGGTGGACCGGAGGCGACGCGTCGGAAACATTTTTTGTGTGTGCTCTTTGTTTCGAATCGCCCAACATTATGGCGTCTCCACAATAAAGGGTTGCCACACTGCCGCCTGCTAAACCAGTTGGAGAATAGTGTCTATATGTTAAAAGTAATTATACTTGCTATTGTGGATGGGCTTTTGTAACGTTGTAAAATGAAGCACCCGTCCGAAAAAGGGCTATCCAGACTGAATATAATGAAAACCCTTTCCAGTATATCCGCGTATATGCCGATGCTGTTAGCGGTCCGTCTATCCGAATGAGCGCCAACGAGGCCTCGGTACGTTATTGCACCCAACACACTAATAGACAGGCGTCCACTAGCGGCGAAGTAATGCGTGTAATGTGGTTCAAACCTGTAACGTAAAAAAAGGATAACTACATTATTGTTGCCCAACAGCTCAATGCTTTTCTGAAATTTTTACGGTACAATTTCAATTAAAAGTAAATTGCTTAGCATCACTTTTCGGAATTTACCGGGAATATAATAACAGATCAAAATTAAATAATCAGAGGTGCGCTTAGGTAAACTTGCGACCAATTTCTTGTTAACGATCTGGTAAAATAAAACACGTAGGAATACAAGGCATTACTTTATGTCTCTTTAAACCAGGAACTACGTGAACTATCGGGCGCAGTCTGGCCTCCAAACACGGTGCTGTTGAATCCACTTGCTACGAAATGCCGACTCATCCGTGAAAGCTAGGTTCAGACAGTCTTCAGTGCCCATGTACGTTAGCTAGTGAAAAACTGCAACCGAAGTGTCTTGTTGTTCTTTTTTTTTAGTCCAATGTAGCTTCTGACAAGAGGGCCGGCTGCGGAGCCCGACATAACGAAGGCGTTCTCTGATGGTTAGAAGGGATACCTGGAGGTCAAAGTCCAGTTATATCTCCTTAGCACTAATAAAAGTGTCGCAGCAAACTGCGGCTGTAGTCAACCTGTCTTCCTCGTGAATTGTCCTTCTTGGACGGCCATCTCAAGCCGCGTTCGAAATTCTTGCCTCTTCTAGGGATGTGACTTTGTTCCGCGGGGCCGTACGGGCTCTGTTCTCTTACTTTTGTTTTAATAAATGTTGGTCACCATCACCATCAGAGAAAGCCAAGAAAATCTACGTAATGCTTCCAAGCGAACAGCCAACATCATCAGCAATGCCCGTCCCCGTTCTCCCTTTTTGAACAAGGGTGAACATTTGAATTCTCATTGCCTCGTCGATGCGCTGTATCTTATACCCTTAGGGACACATTTTTGCGAACTGCATCTACTTATAATATTTTGACGTCCTGAGACATATACAATGCCCCCGGGCTTATTTTCAGTGCCCTGCCTAATATATATTTAAAATGAAAAGCTTCTGTCCAGATACCGCTGTTCGCAGCGCCAGTAAAGATAAAAGCCAAACCACGTGCGTGGATGTCGTCCTTATTGTCGGCGCATGAATATGTTGATAAGGAGAGCACGAGAGTTAAATTTAAGATACGCTCTTTCTAATAGGCCTTCATCTCCACAAGTTGCTTTCTGCTGGCCACCCCTGCTTTTGAAACTGGAACGGGCTTGGCACTATCGTTATCTCCGAACATGTAGCAATAGCGGTGCGTAGCGCAATTTTCGCCCCGGCCACGAATCACTTGCGCCAATTTTTCTTTCGTCGTACCTGTAGAGGGTGTAGCGTTTCATGAAATAGAAACATGCGGCGGCGCCGCTATTTCATTACCAATGGTCCAAGCCCGAACCTTCACGACTATTAGCTGTGATAAGATCAACAACTTCCTAGGCCTCCGAGACTGCATGGAGCAATGCCAAACTTCGGCACAAACTTGTTGATGGAGCCATTTTTGGGAAACATATTATCAAATATATTACAGTTAAATTGCACCGGACACTCACTAAATAAGTAAGGCAAGGAAGTACTGCTGTAATAAAAACAAGTGTGTCCAGCGTCTTTTACTAGCATTTCTTCTATCAGAACTGCTTTGTACAAGCTGCGGCCTGCATGCAGGGCAAGTAACAAAGTATTTCAATGGCTATTGTTTGAAACACGCATCTAAAATAATTTTATTCGAATAAAAAATTCGGATAATTGCAGGGTATGCGCCACAACCATCTTGAACATTAAAACGGATGCAAAGGCCAACCAAAATATGTAAAAAAAGGAAAGTATTAGTTTGGGAGCTGCCTACACAGCGTGAATTTTTCTGGCACAGAAAAAGATCCGAAAAGGTGCTTGCAAGCGAGACACTAATTACAGCTGTATAAAGTCCGGAAGCCGCGACTAATGCTTCAAACAGCGCGAATCGTTCGACTGTCTAATTTGCCTGGCACTGATTGCTTTCCAAATAACCCCTAATGATGTGCGCAGTGAATCATGCTTGCTCAGCTAATCTAGCAGAAGGCCGCAACGAAACCAAAGCAGAAGTCAATAATTTATGAATCCCATGACGCTTGTTCTACTGCTGATTGGGACTTACTAATTATCACTCTTTCACGGAGCTGCATCCGCCTAAAAGGGCTCAAACTGCGTTAAGGGAAGATGCGCGGCATGTTTTGAATGTACGTTTCATCCGCCAGTACCATTCAGATGCCTTCTCGTCGGCTTACACGACCGGTGTCTACCCTCTGCTAAAAATAGTCGGGCGTTATTGATTATCATGCACTACACAGCGCCTTTGAAGCCTTTAAAGTGCACAGCAATCTTTGTCCATAAGGAAGCTGTCCGCCCGTGAACATAAGAAATGCCTTACTGTACAGTGTATTCCATGCTTGCGAGGCTCAGTGCATGAAGATGGTTATGTTTGTTAAGTGAGCTTTGGTTTACTTTCTAGGGGTACAAATATGTTTTGCAAAAGTTTACGAGAGTTAGTTTCAGGCGTATGAAGATATCGTTTTGAGTCTTGTTGTAAATCATGAGTTTAATATGTATACACGCAGCGCTCGTACGCTTGCTGTACTGTACCTGAAATAACGTTTAATTTGGTTCTTAAATGTTCTTGTTTATGATTTTTGTGGTCTTGTGGCGCGATAGGACACCTCCTAAACAAATATTCGCCTCATTTTCGAAATGAATGTTGTTAGCTCATCCCTCTTTCCTTTCGTTTTTCTTGTTCTTGTGCTTCCTCTTTCTGCGCTGAGTCCCGCAGGCGTGAGCACTTGGAAGAAGGCTTAGGTTCACCTTAAGACCTAGGCACAGTAGCATTAACGGGGTTCTACCTTGGTTTGAAGTCGTCTGCAGAACTCTTTCGCAGACAGATCGACACGGGCTTTGCTTTCACGTACTGCTTTTATTATGCTTTTGGAAGGAAAACTGCCATGACGGCTAATGTATAGCCTGTCTTGCTCATCATTTCTCGGGGTTCAAGTTTAACAGCTCAATACGCATTTTCTTTCATTAATGAGGATTGAGGCTCAACCGAGCCAATCAAGATTTTTGTGTGCCTCTGATGCCGAGCTATAGTTTTCGCCGAAAGTGTCTTTCTGCTGTCGCAATAAAATTCCAGCTGCGTGCAGCTGCGTTTAGTGCAGATTACTATTGCAGCGAGTTAAAATATATGTACTGCAATGAAAAACAAGAGTCAAATTGGCCTCGAACAGATTAGGACATAGTAATATTCGCGGTACTTTTGAGAACCACTTTTTACAGCACCCAGAAAACGGCAGTACGAATAATCAACAAATGCCACAAAGTACACTGAACTCAGAAATACGGAAAGAATTCCTAGAAAGAGCAAAATTCTGCTTTACTGCTCATGCTCTGTTTCATTTCGCTTCAGCACCATACTCAATAAATTCAGTTTTTCAATACTGATAGTTTACTTACGCAGTGCCAATTGAATTCCGCAATGCGCGTTCTGAATGGTATACGTTTAGTCCTAAAGCGACATCTGCTTTGCTTTGTTGGTAAAAGCTCTGTTTCACAGGTTAGAGTTCACTTCGACTAAAGCCTAAGCGTATATTCTCAAAGGCCGGCTTGTTTACGTGATAGTTGAAAATCCTCTTCAACACATTCAAGGAAGAAGAAATAGCGAACAAGTAAATTATGCAATTATACGAAACAAGCGTTATTTAGATTTTTATTATGAGTTTCACAACCGCAAAATATATCAGAATGATGTGCTCCATTTGAGGCCCACTATTGGCAGGAATTCTTTGAAGTTGTCTCAAGCTACAAGCATTCCTTGAAGCTGCTCGGGGTTCGGAATTCGGAGTGTCGGACACGTTTATAATATACTCCTCCCTACCTGTCAAGCAGGCTCCTTCCCTTTGTGAGCACTACACTAACTGCCAATTTCACGCCTTAGCTCCGGTATTGCGGTGGTTATTGCAATTGCCTGTGTAATTTTTTATTGCCTAATTCTGTATTCCTATTTCTCTCACACATTGCAAAATGGGCATGGTAAATAACAAAGAACGAGCAATAACTAGCAAGCATAATTGCTAAAGTATATTAATTTAAACATTTTTTTTACACTGCGCAATTTTCGTTAGTCTTTCATCTTTCTTAACCCAGATTGCGCTAGTCATGTCTGAAACCAATTCTAATACAATGACTGCTGTTCACTCTGATATGTTAGAAGACATGCAAAACTTAGATATGTTGAGCAAGCAAAGTTTGGAAACATCGCCTTCAACATTGCAAAAGAGTTTAAACAAATGGTTTTCTTCAGCTGAAATGAGAAAAAAATGCCAGAACGGCTTCTCACCGCTGCGGTTGCGCTGCCTTTTCCTCGTGGGATTTGGCTCTGCATACTTTATGCGGTGTTGACGTGAAAGGCGATAAGCTTATTCTCAAAGAGCATAATAGAAACGGTACAGTAGGGTCGCTACTTGCGTGAAGCCTGGAAGTTGTATATGAAAGTGCCATTCTTGGTAGGTTTCATAGTAAGCATTCTACGAGCATCCCTTGCGAAGCTATCGGTGACATCGCTGCCCGGAATGATATAACAGTGGGATTTGCTGAAATGGTAAGACAGCTTTCCTGTAGTTATATGGGTGAAGTTCGTCGTTCGGAGGCATGTTCTAACGAGTGATGCCGCCAACCAGAGATTCATCCCAACATTTGTACGTTGCAAACCACGGTGCCCGGCGTTTCTCCCTGCAGGTACATCTTACTCTTGCTGATGGAAAGACAGCACTAACTTCTTTCTGGACCTCCTTCCCACTCACTTCATCCTTGACACTCGCTCTGATGGGATCCAGCCATGTTTACCCGCTATGCTTCAATTCCACTTATTTGTTTACGCTGGTGATTCTCCTGGAACATATCGCCACTGCAGCCCTGATGCAAGTGCAGCGGCTCCTTCATCGACTAATTTTAGTACACCGCGCTGCTACGCCACTCCACATCCACCAGGTAGACCTCTTCTACTGAGAAACTACAAAAGAATTCTTTTAATTTCGGCTCTCCGCGTTTCCTAATTTTAACCAAACAGCGTTTAAAACTCCCTTCTCGAGAAAATGTGTTGTCGGCGTCGTCGTTGCGAAAGAAGAATCATGGGCGGCGTGGCACTGTCGGGTGGCAGCTGACGTGGCAAAACAATGATCAGTCGTAGGATTGGGAAACGTTAGGCACTCATGCGACATGACTAATTTCGAAGAAGCTGCCAACATATCAAACTCAAATTGAAGGCTGTGGGAGACAAGCCTACACAGACCGTCGCATTCGGAGTCAGATATTCCATCGCTAGTCCAAGAAGGCTCGTTCTGACGGCTTATGTGCGTAGTGATTTATATCGATGCCAATTGGCCTTTCATATAATATGGTCCCTTACAACTGTATCCTGATGTGTGTGTGAGAGGTGCTAAGTGCACAAGCTAAAGGAATAATATGCCAATGAGCGATTGGCTCCATCTTGAAGCCCAACACCGTAATATGCGATAAAAATGTAAGGTCGCTAAATACCTCTATAATCTCACACTGGCCACTATGGACTTGAGGCATCGGACTTAATTGCGATGCAGGAGATCGGTGTTTGATGGAGGCCAAAAGCAAAGAGTCTATGTAACGTGCAGTGCCAGTGCATGTTAACCAAATTTCACTGTTCAAAATTTGCAGAGCCCTGTGCTATAGGATCTATGCAGACTTATCTACTTCGAGATTTTATTAAAGCATTATGCACCAAACCAAGCGCTATTTAGGCCTTTGGTTCAAATATCCCGCTGTGATTTTTTTTTATGATAATATGCATCTTTGTGCTAAGGCGCTTCAAGGCTTTAGTTTTACTATCAGTAATGGCACCGTTCCTTTGTATTTCATCCTGAATGTGTAACTGCACGAGTGCTCTTGTTTTCAGACTAACTTCAACACGGATGCAAGCTTACATACACGCTGCCAAGCAAAGTACAGCGTGAGAGATTGACAGTGTACGATAACATATGCTAGGCTGAGGCAGTCGTTTAGTCAATGAATTACTCATTGAACTGGCAGATTCTCTTGTAAAAATACGTGTGCATCTGTTTTGATTATGCGCCAAGTGATTTCAGGAAAGTTCTCTTTCGTTTTTCAGAGCAGTTAATGCAGAAAAGTGGCGGCAATAGCGTAGTTACCTGACACAGTTGCCGAATGAGTTAATTCGTTCGCGCCTCAGCGCATGCATTTGAATTCGACTATTGGACGGAGTTCTTAGTTCATTGGGTGCTTTATTTATTGTGCTTTCACATTGTATGTTACATCACACTATGCTCAAGTCATTTATAATTTACTGGGTCATTAACAGATAGCACTTGGTTTCCACACCAACGCGACTTCTGTGCAATTACATGAAATGAGTACACAACACTGGGCAAGTTGTCAGTATAATGTTTCTTTTTCTCTGCAAAACAACATCATGCCGCATATCGCTGGGTGTGTATGCTCCTGCAAGCTGTCTTTCTCCTAAGAACGCAATGAGAAAACATTCTTAAAATATGGATGCCAGCAATAAAAGAAGTTAAGAGGGGCACTTGTCTCATCGCCGTGAATTAGTAAGCTTAAAGTGCCACTGTTTCGCTTCTTCTGCGTGTTTTTATTTTATCCGAACTATAAGCCCTGTTACGCTTTCTTTTACGTAATGTTTTCATGATTAAGCATTTGACTTTGAATCATACTCATCGAGACAGCTTGCACGATATATAACCTGACGTTGTAACCCAAAGTCCAATTGGTATTCACAGTTAACTAATCGACATTTTAAATATAACTTGTAATTAGTCTAGTACGATTCTATTCAATATAAACTGTATACCCTACGACCTAAGACTTGATGCTATAGCGTAAAGTTCAATTATTAAGCACAACTGTTCTAAGGTACATGTTGAGGACGTTCGAAATGTAAACTGCAAATAAATTCGACATAAGCTATTCAATGACAAATAATAGGGAGCTTAGTCTGTAGCGTAACGTTCAATTTTTACCCAGTCGGAAAAAACTACAGAAAATTTACTGATGTTACGACAGAATTTCTGTGCGGTTTTTGACGGGAAACCTGTTGTGACAACAGACAAATCTATAGTAACATCAGGAATTTCTGTAGCTACAACAGGAATGTGCTACAGAACTACAGACAACTGAAATATACTACAGAGGAACTACAGAACTACAGAAAAGTACAACAGAGTTACAGAAAAATGTAATGATTACGACAAAACTACAGGATATTTTGTCCTATTTTTGACGCAGTTCTGTAGATTTTTCGACTGGGTATTACTGCTAAATAATTATTAAATAATTATGACTTAAATTTAGTTACATGAGGTTATGCTCGACAGAAGCTAGCTATCAATATGAGACAATATGACTTATCACGAAGTACAATGTAATCACAGCAATGTCATTGACGGTAACTAATCGCACTCTACAATTAATCAAGCGCAATTATGCTCTACATAAGCTAGTCCGAAGTACGTATAACTCTTGTGGTTACTATACTCTACACAAGCTACACGGGTACTGCGGAAGCTTCCCTTGAGTGCTTTTAATACGCACATTGTGTACACTTTGTCCAAAAAGTAACTAAGGCTACGCAAAAATAAAATAATAATTACAATCTTACGCGCTACTTTGGGCAGCGCTGAGGGTTATCATGACATTTTTTTTTTCTCGCAGTGAATATATAAGACTAGCACACAAAGCCACAAGGGAACGTTTCTGGCGATAACCAAACTACAAATTTAAAAGACGACGAGCCGTCTAGGAGATGCCAATGTTGATTTCAATAACGTCTTCTCTTTCAAAAATCAGTTTATTCCTAATTCGCCTTTTTCTCAGGGCCGCTGTGCGCGCTTGCCCCTCCCCTGTTTTAAAACGAACCACCAGCCTCAGCTGCGCATAAGCACTTCTAGGCCCAAGCAATCGGCGCCGCCTGTGCTGATCTCGACGGCCATGCTCAATCCATATTTGTGAGAGATATGACATGAGATATTTGTGACAGCTACAGATGGGCGGTAGCTTTCAAGTACACACATCGCCTTTTCGCAGGCGGCTGCGTCTCTCAAGAACTTTTTCAACCAGTAGCAGATAAGTTCCAATCACTTCCCAGAAGGCGTTTTCGCTGTATGTTGGATTGAAACACGAATGATGTGAGAGGAAATAAGCATTATCGCAAGTAATTCCATGAACGAAAATGACACAGACTATTGATTCTTTGATTCGAGCTTCTCTTCATCGGGTTAGTGTATTGCGACCAGGAATTAGACGAAATTCGGTATAATACTGTACACGTGACGTTTGTTGTATTTTTAGGTTTCTTTTTGTTTATTGCAGAAGTTGTCTTTGTCGGCAC
>JAJIZL010042852.1:0-10199 GCA_023969395.1 Amblyomma maculatum
CCAAATCACGTGGGAATTCCGCAACAGGCAGACGACCATTGACTATTGTCTAATGTCGCAAGAAATTTATAGCAAGGTCACAAAAATGGAAATAGACGAAGAAGGGGAGTGTAGTCTGGGAAGTGATGATAAACGTATTAGTCTGCAGATGGGGCCCTTGATGAAAAGAGAAATGGAATTTAGACAAAACGTAAACGCAAAATTAAACGACGATCAAATAGCGCAGATAGCAGCAGACATAGAGGAAGCAATAGAGAAAAGCCCCATGGAAGACTGGGATTATGAACAGGTAGAACTACTCATAAGGAGGAAAATTCAGGAGGTTAAAGTAGCAAACCGCTGGAATGGAAAGAGGAAGCCACGGAGCTGGTGGAATAAGGAAATCAGGGAAGCTATTGAACAACGACGGGCTGCTTCAAGGGAACACCGAATGGCAAAGAAAGCACAGGCTTCTCAGGAGAAAATGGACCATAAATGGGAATCATATCGACAAAAGAAATTTGAAGTGCAGGCCCTCGTCCAAAGTAAAATAACAGTCCACCGATCGCTGGATGGCTGATATACACGATGCCTCTAGAGGCGGAGCAAGAAAATTCTGGAACCATATAAGCTGGCTAGGGAAGAAGAATGAAAGAAAGCAAGATCGGATTCAAGATAACGAGGGAAATTGTTTAAAGGGAGACAACGCAGTGTCCTCTGTACCTCTGATTTTAGGCACAAAACCGCATTTCCGAAAGTAAGTCCGGGCACCATAATTCCTCAATACCTCATACCTATTGTATCCCCACAATGCCTTATGCTTCATTATCCCGGCATTCCTTCGACCTTTGGCCTTAAGTGATTGCTCATGCTTTCCAATGTATGCCAATCCTTCATTTACCCATACCCCCAAATATTTATATTCTGCTACTCTAGGTATTTCAAGGCCTTGAATTTTAAGACCCTGATCAGTTGAGCCGTTGAAAATCATCAGACCCGACTTAGCTGCGCTGAAACTGAAGCCTAGAGCGTCCCCTTCGTCTCCGCAATACTTAACTCGTGTTTGCAATTCTTTCAGACTCTCAGCTAACAGCACAATATCGTCTGCATACATCAAACCCGGGAGGCGCTGCTCTACCGCCTTTCCACCTAATCTGTATGACAGGTTAAAACCTAGGTTACTGTCTTGTATCCTCCGTTCCAGGTTTATCATATAAAGCATGAACAGCACCGGTGATAGAGGACAGCCTTGTCTTAATCCTTTGCATAGTTTGACATCCTCCGTACTTCTTATCCCTTCCCACGTAATTTCTACTTTGTTATCCCGGTATATTTCCTGTAGGAACTCTATTATCTCATAACCGATACCTTCTTCTTTTAATATGTTCCACAGGAGTTCCCTGCTTACGTTGTCGTACGCCCCGTTTATGTCCAGGAAGGCCAAATACAAAGGTCTATTTTCCACTCTAGATATTTCGATGCGTTGGGTAAGCACGAACAAGCTATCATCTAAGCGCCTACCATTTCTAAAGCCATTCTGAAGTTCTCCGAGTATCTTGTTACTTTCAACCCATGCTTGCACCTTTAATTTCACCGCCTGCATGGCTAACCTGTACATTACAGATGTTATGGTAATCGGCCTGTAGGATTTTATGTGCATCCTTTCCCTTTATAAATCAAATTCATTTTACTCTGCTGCCAGCTGTCCGGAATTTGCTTATTCGCTATGACTGTTTCCAAAGCTTTTAACAACGTTTCCTTCCTTTTTTGACCAAGTTCATTAATCAGATTGATCGGGATTCCATCTATTCCTGTAGATGTGTTTTTAGGAATATTTTTTTCTGCCTTTTTCCAGTTTAGATTGGCCAGTTCTAAGGTGCTTTGTATTCTGCTACCTTGTGTTGCTTCCTGATTTGCGGAGATTGCCCTATCGTCGTTCTTAAATGACTCGGCTATAACTGATGTAATGTAGTTCACTGCGTTGTCCCCCTTTAAACAATTTCCCTCGTTATCTTGAATCCGATCTTGCTTTCTTTGATTCTTCTTCCCTAGCCAGCTTATATGGTTCCAGAATTTTCTTGCTCCGCCTCTAGAGGCACCGCGTATATCAGCCATCCAGCGATCGGTGGACTGCCTTATCGGTGGACTGCCTTATTTTACTTTGGACGAGGGCCTGCACTTGAAGTTTCTTTTGTCGATATGATTCCCATTTTTGGTCGATTTCCTCCTGAGAAGCCTGTGCTTTCTTTGGCTTTCGGTGTTCCCTTGAAGCAGTCCGTCGTTGTTCAATAGCTTCCCTGATTTCCTTATTCCACCAGCTCCGTGGCTTCCTCTTTCCATTCCAGCGGTTTGCTATTTTAACCTCCTGAATTTTACTCCTTATGAGTAGTTTTACCTGTTCATAATCCCAGTCTTCCATGGGGCTTTTCTCTATTGCTTCCTGTATGTCTGCTGCTATCTGCGCTATTTGATCGTCGTTTAATTTTGCGTTTACGTTTTGTCTAAGTTCCATTTCTCTTTTCATCAAGGGCCCCATCAGCAGACTAATACGTTTATGATCACTTCCCAGACTACACTCCCCTTCTTCGTCTATTTCCATCTTTGTGACCTTGCTATAAATTTCCTGCGACATTAGAGAATAGTCAATGGTCGTCTGCCTGTTGCGGAATTCCCACGTGATTTGGCCTTCACATTTTGTTTCTCTATTTACTATAACTAGATCGTGTCGCTCGCAGAAATCTAGCATTAGCTTCCCTTTACAATCCGTGTATCCATCCAGATCGTCGATGTGGCCGTTCATGTCCCCCAGCAGAATAATATTGGCCCCGTTTCCAAACTGGCTTATATCGTCACTGAGACATTCAACAAGATCCGTTTTCTTGCCTGCATTTATGTCCTGTTCCTAAATAAAGTACCCCTAGCCATGTCCTTATGCTGGCAATTGTTCCTGAAACCCAGATATGTCTTTACAAGAAGATTTAATTCTTTGCCAATTTGTTCCCTGATGTATCAACATACCTACGCCCCCACCCTTTCTTTCCGTTCTCGTTCTGTTGCACCCTTCCCAGACGTAGCCTTCTATAAACGGCGGATCTTCTAGATCCCTGAGATGAGTCTCGCAAAGAGCGTACACACCTATTTTGTCATCCTTCAACTGCTGTTCTATCTCTAGCCATTTCGCTCTTTTTCTACCTCCTTGCATGTTTATGTAGCTGATCCTAGTGTTAAATTTCTTTTTTGTACTTTTCTTTTTCGACCTACTCTTTGCCATTTTGGGGGGCTCAGCCTCCATTATTACACTTTCTTCTGCTTCATTTCTAACTACCTCTGTGCACAGAGTCCTCGCGGACCCTCTAAAAAAGCTACAGCCCTGCCTGCCAAGCGCCAGCCGTTCTCTGCTCCGACCCTTCTGTTAAAATGAATGCCATCTCGTTGAAAAGCCCTACCAAAACCTGCTTTATGTACCTCCCTGTTTACCTCAACCACTTCGAAACGCTTCTCCAGGCTTAACTTTCTTATGTCCTGATTAACTGTCACCATGTCCTTTTCCATCTTTCCGTTCAATCCTAGCACCTCTGGTACTGTGCATACAACTATCTGCGTCTGCTGTGCTATCTCCCTGATCTCGTCAACTCCCTTAGCTAAACTTTCCACCACTCCTGCAGCGTCACCATTTAGGACATCGTTTAGACCCGCGGCTACTATTACCATATTGCGCTCTGCGGAATCCTTCAACAGCCTATTTTTACTCTCTTTTAGTACAGCCCTCATTGTTCTCCCTGTAAAGGCTCCAACCAACACTTTCTTATCACCCCTTACACGTTCCAAGATATCTAGCTTGCACCTGTTCATGTTAGAATCTCCGGCGATAAGCACCTAGCCTTCTCTCTCCCTCTTGCAACTGTTGGCTCATGCTTTCGGTTATCTGTGTCCTTATCTCTGGGATTTTCATTCTTCCTTACTTCTTCCTTTTTTTCCGGCGTCTTAGCTGCTTCTAAATAACTCTGATGGTTCGGATCCGGAAAACAAGATCCAGAGCAGCGGCATCTACACGCACTTTCACGAAGCTCGTTCCGGCCGCCATTATACAGGAGAGAGATCAGACGAAGGCAGTGTACTCCGCAGGATTTCCTTGGTCTGCGTCGCTCGCTTGTCGCAGTGTGCATCTGTTTATTAGTTTGTTCTTTTACCACCGAATGACCTGACGTCATGCCAGTAAACTGCTGCGTGGCGCTGTGCACGCAATACGGCAGCTTTGACAAATGTGGACGAAAAGTAAGTGTTCTCTTCTTTTGCCTAGCGGTTTTCGAGTGGTGAAGTCTACGCATTCTGACCATTTTCAGGCGAGGTGGGCGCATGTTGTATATGCGACCTCAGATTAGCTTCATGCGCACGTTTCACCATGCATTTGTCGTCGACGCCGATTAGACGTGCGCGACGGTGGGTAAATTTGAAGCGCGATGTTGCGGTCGCTAAATACTTGAGCAGAACATAGCCTTACCTGTTGTAGCTGGTCTTCACCGCAGCCACATTGACGTAACACTCAACATGGAAGTTGTAGCTACGATCATAACTTTGCTCTGTACCCGATCTGTTTACATAAAAGTCACGGATGCTCTGATCCGAGACGGTGGGTAAGTCAGAAGCGGATTCTTATGACGCGTATGGCCAGTGAAAGCAGGTCGAGTGACGACACCGCATATGAGCTGCATAAATGTCGTTGCATAGTTGACATATAACCTACTGTTTACAGTGGAAACTCAAAGCTGCATGGCCCACATTTCCATGGCCCTGGAGTAAACGACTTGCCTTGCATGCTTGTGTGTATCCAGCATTTACTGTCAGCGCAGGACATAGGAAGGGGTTTAGAGCCAGGGGTGGGTTGTGAAGAAAGCATGGGAGGAAGAAGGGCATTCGTTACCTGATGTGATGCTGCCTTTCTAAGGAAACTCTAGGAAAGTACACACATGCTGTCACATTCTTGGGGCCCCACTGCTTCACCCTGTGAATTCTCTTGACTGTGACGTTGAACTTCATGTTGCAAACAGCGAGGGAAGTGTCTGAGAGAAACAGCTGTATGCATGACACAGTTAAGCTGTTAGTATTGCTCATTCTTTTCCCATTCTGTGTCTCTTGACATATAGGATCTCAAAACCTGACCAAGGAAAAAAAATATGAGGGGAGAGAATCGACAGCTGCGAGTCATGACAACGCACATAAAAGTAATGTTTTATTTTCAGGTCTCCTACCAGAGATTTCCAAAAGAGGCAGACACCTACAGGAAATGGATTGTGGCCATCAAGAGGGATGAAGGGCCACTTTTTACAGTGTCGAAAGCTACAAAGGTGTGCTCTCTACATTTTGTTGAGAGCGACTTTGTTGCTAATGTGGCAAATGGTCACCGGCATTTGCACAAGGCTTCTGTACCATCAGTCTTTCCATTCAAAGAGACAAAGGCTGCAAGGAAGCCACCAGCCAAAAGGGCACCACTGCGGAGTGTGCGAGCACAGAAAACGAAGCAGAGTGTCGTGGATTTACAGCCTACACAAAAAATGCATCCGAATGTGAAGAGCTTGTCAGATGAAGACTCAGCTGACATGCAGATTAATCAGGCAGTTACCGGAGGAACTGATCTGTTCCCTGCAGAAGATGAAAACATGAGTCACATTGCCAACAGCCAGCAGGAATCTCCAGGGAAAACAGTGTCGAAGAGTGTTTGCACATGCAGTAAAACCATTGCACTCTTGAAAGAACAAGTGGAATCATGCAAATCAAAAGAATCGGAAGCCAGAGCAGAAGTACAGAACCTGAAATTGCAATTAATATCTAAGAACAAGGAGTTAAATCTTCTTCGCAGGGAACTGGTTCACACACACAAAAAAAAAACATTGAAAAGCTGGAAGAGTCGCCTCCATTTGGTATTGAACAGTTCAAGGATAGTAATTACGACAGAGTTTTACAAGCCTTCCAAACTATAATAATTTTCTCTCTCTCTCCTGAACTTCCTAGATGTTGGGGAATATGGAGAGAACATCATACGCTGCGGAAGAAAAAGCTGCGGGCTTCGCAATACTGAAAATGTTGGAAGGCGGCACAAAATCAGTACAGAAAACCAACTCTTTCTGATACTTGTGAAACTTAGAGTTGGCCTTTTCCATAAGCACCTCGGTCATCTGTTTCACATCTCTGTCAGCACAGTGTCAAGAATTTTCTCCACTTGGATTGATTATATGTTTTTGCAGCTGACAGAGATGACACTGTGGCTGTCGCGGCAAGCAATTGATGCTTCCATGCCTCCAGCCTTCAAAGACAGGTACTCATCGACACGCGTCATTTTAGATGCTAAGGAAATATGATGTGACGTGCCTACATCTTTTGTGACACAGTCACAAGTCTACTCTGCCTATAAGTCAACTCTCGCACTGAAAGGACTTGTAGGAATTTCCCCTCACGGAATACTGACATTTGTTTCCGAACTGTATATAGGAAGCACTTCCGATAGGGAATGTGTGATACAGAGCGGATTTTTGAACCTGCCATTTGATCCAGATGACTCGGTAATGGCCGATAAAGGGTTCAAAATAGCAGACCTGCTAGAGAGCAAGATCAAGCTCAACATCCCACCCTTTCTCACACGTGGGCAGTTCACTCCTACAGAAGTGGAAGAAACGCAAGAGATTGCTGCCATCAGGATTCATGTGGAACGCAAGATAAGAAAAATCAAGGGCTACCATATATTCGACCGTTCCATTCCAATCACCTTGGTGCCCTTCGTGAATCAAATGTGGACGGTGTGTGCAATCCTCACAAACTTTCAGCCACCACTCCTAAAGGACGTAGCGTGATAAGAGATTTCAAGTATTGTGTAAACTTACTGACATGTGCAAGTTACTGCGGTGTGGCAGTAACTTCCTGAACAGCTCAGTTTTCATATGGGCAAGAGACAACGGTTTTTCCAAACCACTTGCCCAACAAATTGTTTAATAAATGGAAGTTCTGTCTTGTCCGTACAATACATCCTGTGCAAAGTGCATTTCCCCCTCATTATTTCAGCTTGAAAATGAAAACAATTCATTCTTAACATATGCTGCTCTTTCAATCGCTCTCATAGCACCTACAATAGCTTGCTGTATTCAGAGGTGGAAGCAGGCTTGAGCATTTTGGAGCAGCTCAGGGAGCAGTAATGCCATTTTGGAGCAGCTTTGGAGCAGTAAAACAAGAGTTTTGGAGCATGCTAATTATGTTTCGGAGCATGTTTTCAGGATTTACCGCTTATAATAATTGCAAATATCTATTCCGGACATATAAAAAATTAATTCTGATTTTTTTCTTTCAAAGTTCACTCCTCGGCTTGACTGCGCATGCATCTCTGACAAGGCAAGACAAACAACCAAAACATGTACAGATGCTTAAAATATCACGGCTTACATGAGCAACAATTTGGAACAACACTAGCAAATGGAATGCTTTGTGTCGATAAATTCCCGAGCACTGGTCAGTGCTCCCTGCAAGGATTGACCACACTTATGGGGAGTCTTTTCTGCTCATCAGATTATTAACTTCGTAAGCTTCTGTCAGTGGCTCTTTTTTTTTTTTGCTTTAGCGATGCTGAGGCTACCTTAAGTTCAACGCATTAACGATATGCCTTGTATGGCTTTCCAACACTCTTGAGAAACGCACCTTCGTGGCATCGCCCTGTAATGCTTCAAGCGTACTTTTGCCTCATGTAGGTTTGGCACATTTGTTCTCAACAAAGAGGCTCAATGGTGAAGTATGCACTTGTTTGCACAGCAGAATCACTAGAAAAATTCTTGTAGTTCATTGCAGACAGAAAAGTTTCCTAGGTCCACTGAGCGGTAAAACCAGGTTCTGCTAAATTTGATGGCAAAACATTAATGTTTGGAGCAGTTTTGGAGCAATATTGCATTTTGGAGCAAATGGAGCAGCCCCTGCATATTCAATTTTTCAGGTTTTTCACTATTTGCAAAGCCTAATTGGTACTGGTAGATAACATCGAATGTATCGATTTTCTCACATGGAGAGCCCACCTGCTTTTTCTCGATATTTACACACAAGTTTGTTAGCTTGTTTGTTGCCAGAGAGGTAGGGCAGCAGTGTCATGGTAGAAGAACAAATGGTAGCGTAACTCCCATAGAAGCCTGCGTGTCGACTCTGAGTGAGGCTTTAGTTTCCCAGTGCCCCCTGCGAACTGTAAGGCACAACAAACACGTGACGTTGCTTGTGACGTCACAGGGACGTGATTTTGGCGGGGAATTTGATCCTCTTTTTACTTATGAACGAAAAACAAGGCCAACAACGACGGAGGCAGAACGATGCTCAGATAAGGCAGAAAAATGGACACCGTAACTGTTCAGCCAACTTGACTTGACATGGATTTCTACAGTCAAGTTTTACGTTAACTGATATGTTACGGCATCTTTAACCACCTTATCATAGCATCGTTCTGCCTCCGTCGTCGTTAGCCTAGTCTTTCGTCGCGCGTCATGTAAACGCATTCTGGGGCTTATTTCTTCGGGCACGTTTGTGAACAAGGGCCTTCAAGTGAATTCGGCAAGCACATGGATAGAATCACATGGCTTGAGGCATTTCACTAAGGGCATAAATGAGTGAAGCTGTGCTGCATAGAAAGCCAGGCTTTATTAATTCACGAGTACTTACATAGACGCTTCACGACAATGAAATCTTTAAGTGTAGGAGAGCGACCACCGCTCATTCGTCACGGTCTTGATGAAATCCTCGTGATAACAAAATGACCTGAGCGTAGGTCTCCAAACGAGATGCGGTGAGATTATAAAAGGGTAAAAGATCTTGCTAACAAAGTACATATCAGCGTAGAACAACAAAAACAAACAAACGAATGGAATAACTAACGCTAGCGCTAGAACGCCAACCTGTAAGAGCTTAGGTAAGCAATTCAAATTGGGATTGCTATTATTTAGAAGTTATTGCGTCTGAGAAGTGAAAACATCTACGATATAGCTTCGCTCCAATAAATCTCGCCCTGTTCATGATTCCCATATTTTACTCGTGCTTCATTTGCCACTGAAAGGAGTCAATGTGAGGTTACAAATTTACAACTTAAGCATTTAACATGTTCATGAGAAAGATCCCATTGACAATAGGAACATCACTGTAACAACAGCTAAATCATGTTCAGCGAACGTTGGTGCGGTAATACGACGCAGTAAGCAAAACACGCAGCAAATGGAGCGGAACGGAAGGCTTTGAGCAATGCGACACGCGTCTTGGGGGCAATAAAATCTCACCTTCACCGCTCAATTAAAACATGGAGCGATACGCCGCTCATGCAGACGTGTATCCGTAAAACAAGCCACCACTTTTGCGACGTGCCTGGGAGGCCGAGCCGAGCCGCCGAGCTGTGACGCAGCATTTTCCCATCGTCCGGAAATGCGCACATGCAGCGGCAATCAGTTTCTCATCGAGCACACACAGTCTTCGCCTTGCTGTAAAGCGTAAAGCTCTACCACAACCAGCAGAATGAAATACTCTGTTTCGTACAGATAACCCACTCTGTACGCAGCACGCAACGATGAACGTTGAACCGGGGCCGATGACGCACCCATCCGCGGATGAAAAAGCTTTGGTCTGAGCCATTTCTGAGCTTTGGGCAACTACGCAGCGGACAATAAGTGGCCGAGAGAGGCCGTTAGAAACAAATTAAAATATTATTAAAAATGTGACACGATTTTCTTACGCAATAAACAAAAACTGCATTCATTCCTGAGCGCGAATATTATGTTTGCTTTCTAGTTATTTGGAATTCTGGCAGATCTTATTTTCTGTGTGCTAGTAATTTGCCTCACAGTTCGCAGGAGCCCTCATCATCGAGTTGATGCCGCTGGCAGTAGGCAGCTGCACGCGTTTTCTTCCAAGTTGCGCGACCAGTTGTACATTGACCTTGGCAGTGTACTGAAGTAAAATTTGTCTAGTACACGCCTGACATTCTCCCACTCACTTGGCTCAAACCTTATTCTTTCAATAAGAATGAAGTGTGTGCCAAATACCACAGTCTCCCCAAGCTAACTGGGAAATGGCCATCTGTCCAGAAAGCTGATGAAAATAATCGTGGTCTCTCTTCAGATGTGGCACATTGTTAGTTAAAGTGCTACAAAAATCAGCTGCCAAAATTTCATTTGCCTTGTGGTCCCGCAGGCTATATGGGCACTTGATTTCAACAG
>JAJIZL010042858.1:0-14286 GCA_023969395.1 Amblyomma maculatum
CCACACACACACACACACACACACACACACACACACACACACACACACGCACGCACGCGCGCACACAGGTATAAAGCATGGTGCTGAATCTTCGCTGAGGCAGTAGGTTTGTCCCTGCGACTCTGGTACAATATCAAATAAATTACCTATTGGTTTAGTTGATATCTTCCACCTGGGTCACCGTTATAACTTGAAGCGGCGATGGATCTGTATAGAACTTACCCATCACATGACCAGAATAGAGATGCTTGAGGTTGGGCCGAACAGGAGTTCTTTGCATCTGGAGGATGAAGTCGTCGGCGAAAGCGGACCGGTCTTGCTGAAGGTGCAGCCTGAAGTCTCTGAAAGGTAACACGAAACACATGCTGACGTCCGTTATCTCCTGCCTGCATTCATTCACATTAGCAACAAAGGGAATGACATCAACCAGTCGAGATGAAAGGCCGCGAGTTCTTCAGAAGCAGATGATTTGAGAGAGAGGAGCTTGCAACATGGTTTGATGGATTTTCAAAGTTAGTCAAGCTAATTTACTTCCAGTGCTAAAAATCAACGTGGATCCTGCCGAAAAGCGAATGCCCAATTTGGAATTATCTATTCAACCTCTCCAAAACAAGCACCAGTAATAAATGGCTCTGTGGGCTTGATGAATGAATTGATCGCAATAATCAAGACATATATACATGGTAACCGGGTGGGGCATTGGGAGGCTTTGGT
Organism: Amblyomma maculatum; assembly: GCA_023969395.1. NCBI lineage: Eukaryota > Metazoa > Arthropoda > Arachnida > Ixodida > Ixodidae > Amblyomma > Amblyomma maculatum. The sequence continues at coordinate 715 of JAJIZL010042858.1, forward strand.
GGTGCGGGAAACGTGTGTAATTAGAAACACATCATTTTCAAAGTTGTGAGACATAATGCGTTGACACAACAATAAGGCATTGTAAGATTAAAATCTTCATTGCGCCACAACAGCGTCACTAAAAAATTTCATACTTGTAAATATGCGTTCAAAGTGCTCGCAATGCAGGTGCCCCAGGATAAAAACAACTGCTAGGATGGTGGCGACATTACGAGAATAGACAAGATGATAAGGGAATCTTGCTGTTCCAATTGTAGCAACTTAGGCAGCTTAGGAGAAAACCGCCCACAATTTGGCGTAGAACGCAAATGGTACATATAAGTTGTTTTAAAGTCGTTAGATTAGTGTAGCAGTAAATGGGAATAACATCGGTCATTGTGTACACATATGTAACTTATTTAGTTTTGACTGAAGCACACCGTGCTGAAATATTAGACTTTATCTCCATAGCCCCTTGTGAGAATCTTGGCAGTGATATTTAGGCCTGGCATACGAACCGAAAGTGAAAATCTGCTTTTAAGATGGACACCTTCCGTTTCTACGCAAATGCTGACATAGCCACAGACTATGTGTGTATTAGTACACCTAATTTGCATACAACTGCGTTTTAAAGGGTTATATTAGGCTAATGTCCGTACACGATCAACTTTTGCAGAAATTAGTCAAGAGTCTGACACCCTGAACACAATATAAGGTCAAAAGTAAAAAAAAAAAAAAGATGTCAATAAAGTTAAAGAAAAGAGGGTGGAATGTTCTAGCCTGCAATCTGAGTATGCCCGTTAAGGAGATATCAATTTTGAAAAGTTTCCTTGAACTGATAAGCAATGCAATGCTTAACAAGGCGAGAGTAGGGGCGCGGCAGGAACTCGGGCCATTATGAGCCAAAAGCTGGGCAGCGATTGTTATACGTCTTGCAATGAGTCTAATCTCTACGCTTTCCTTTTACAGTGGTGCATTTTTCATCAATTTTACTTCAAAATGGCTAGTCCACGCTCACCTGTTGTGGGCTCTGAATGCCAGTTGGACGTTGCGCATCGATCGGTGATGCGCAGCGGAGCGCTTCCAGCGTCTGCCAACCTCGCGGATGGGCTGGTACGTGAGCGGCTCGTAGTGGAGCACAAAGTCGTTGAGGACACGCGCTGTTTGATGAACATGGACCGGCTGTAAACTTTTGGTTTATTTTAGACGTCGTTTTCCTCTTGCAATTATGGTAAAAAAAAAAAAAAACGTATATAAAGCACCCCTTTACATTTTCAGCCACGTCTACTGTAATACACTGCCTTAACCGTGTTGTTCAAAAACTATAACCTGCACTAAAGAAAAAATCACAAAAATGGTTCATAAAACAACAGAAGTACCCAGTTGCGAACTTAAAGAAATCAAGCACAGGAACAGATATTCGATTGGTGTTGGGCAGGAAAAAAGCCAAGAGCAAGCAGAAGTTGATGCTGCTTGTACTCCTTTCCCTCTATTTTATTAAAAAATAAAAGAATGCAATTATTGGAGTGATTGTTTAAGGCAAAATACCTATATTTGGCAGGAAATTGGACTTGTGGATGGTCCCAATTTCTATTGCCTGAATTAGACTGCATGGCGCGCAGCAGGGGACTGAGAACAGTAATGCCGACATAAAATAAAAAAAAGATTGCTGCTAGCAATTTGTCATGAATTCCATTTTGTTGTTTCCAGCTAGTCACTGTTCCAATCGCTTGCTGGCTTAAATGTGCTCAGGAAAGAAAGAGCAGGGCCCGTATTCCGAGTTTGCGTCGTTATCGAAAGTGTCGCTATCTCCCCGACCTCGAGTCATCTGATTGCCGGAAACGCCGGAACATGACGTTGCCACCTTTTCCGGTTCCGTAGTGGCACCACTCGATTCCGGCGTTTCGACCAATCAGACGACTCGAGGTCGCGTGAGATAGCGACACTTCGATAACGACGCAAAGTCGGAATACGGGCCCTGGTTTATACTTGTACTGAAGCACGCAATGGTATCAGCAAACTTGGCATCAGGTGTCAATCTACCGCTGCAGTCAAATAAGCATGTGACAAAGAGTGACTGCGCAAGGTCCATGCAAAGCACTGCTTGGACTACAGGCTCCGAAATGAAGCGTGATATAGGGCTGGACACAGCAGAAATTGCGACGCGCGTTGGAGATTACCTGAGTAAGCAAGGGAGGCAATCCAGGGGAGCGTCGCGACTGCGAAGTGAAAGGCTCCAAGGCCAACCATGAACAGCACAGAGAAAGCAGCAGGCGTTACGGGAGTCTCAGATCTTCTTCTACTTCTTCATTTCTTCTTACGAGGCTGACGCGTGCTGGTAGAGTGGCGTCTTTCAGAATTGCGTTGGATTTGTAAAGTTGCGAAGCTCCCCAGGATCGTACTCTCAATTGCCTGCTTAAAATTCAAAATTAGGTGCGCTATTTGAGTATGATATTTATGTACAAATACCGCAAGCACATTAAGATGTGTTTGCATTTTATTTTGTTGAGGACCACGGTCGCCACTGCCTTTTGGCGCGTTGAGGTAGGAAAAAAAAATCAGAGTTGTTTAAGCTCCGTGTTTAAGGATACGAGGCGTTAATGGCGCCTCTAGTCGGCTCCACATAAGGATCGAATTTCGCGTACATGCACTTCGCTACTCGTTTAGTCGGTAATCCATAAAGTTGTGCCATTTTCGGCCCACAAGTGTTCATTACTGTCGTAAGGTACAAAACTGCGCGTAAGATTATATACGTATATAAAGCTCCGCTTCAACGAAACCACCAGAACGTGCCTGCGCCTAGGAATAGAGTGTCTGACTCGACATCCCAGGGGTTCATTCTCGTCCCGCCCGCCATGAAAATGTTTCCGGCCAACTCGGCCATTTCGTGTGGTCCAGTGACGCCACACAGCTCGCCGACCATTCGGTATCTGGCCGTACCGCCTGCCACTATACCACGCGTGAAGAGGCACGCCTTGTGTTCTCGGACCCTGGGCTCCAGCTAGCCGCCATCCAGCTGGCCTGGGACGCCGCCGGCCAACAACATCTGCCGGCCTGCGTCTGAAGCGGGGCCGGCCATCCATCCCAAGCGACGGAGGGCCGGAGCTCCTTCATCCGCTGGCGTAAATAAAAAATTCTACTCTCTCTCCCTCTCTCTTGTTCACAACGCTGACGCTGAAACAGATGCCAACGCAGATGGGGCGCTCGTCCTGTGCCCATCTTGTACTGCATCAATTTCTCGCTACTTGTTGCTGTTGCCCTTATAAAAATGGCGCATACCCGCAAGGGCGATTATAGTCATGACCAGGCGATGATTACAGTTTCTTAGATTCCATAGTACAGAACTGAGATTAGAAATTTGAGCAAATCAGGTTCACTGACAGAGATTACTGAAAGTGGTACTGAGGCTTACTGAGCTTTAAATTTGTAAGAATATAAAAAAAAAATTACCGACGATTACGTTACTTCCTAACGCGAAATTTGAGCGCAGCAAATAAGCTGTTTCACCTCCTCGATAGATTGAGGCAAAGAAATCGAGCAACACACGTATGCGCTATCACAGAATTTTTTCGTCTCGCTCATGGCTCAGAAAGAACTTGCAGATAATTTCGCAGCGGCGAACGGCAGCGGCAATTTCGGCTCGGGCGGTGCACATATACAGATCCGCCGCCACCGATCTGGCTCTCTGATTGCCACCGCACAGGGGTTGCATTGGAGGAGGAGCGAAGAAAGGAATTAAGTTCGAGCCGGCGCTTTGACAACCGGAGACTCGCAGGAAGAGGAGGGAGGGGGGCGGCGTGTACACCCAGCGGCAAACGATGGGGGCAGAAGCGCGCGCAGCAAGCGGACAACGCGATAAAGGGAGGAGGGAAGAGATAGCAGCGACTGACTGATGCTGCTGACGCCGATAGTGAGTCAACCCCAGCTGCGGAGTTGGTTTCAGGGACAACGCCGCCGATGCCGACGCAAACAATATGATACCCTCGCTTCCGCAGCGCCAAGAACCAGGTCTAGCCGTGGGAAGGTGGTCACGTATTCGGCGACGTGCCGGGGCCTACGTGAAATAACCGGCGCGTCGGCACCCTATCCGCCACACAGAAACAGAGGGGGGGGGGGGGGGGGCCCCCCCCCCCCCCTTTTTTACGGGGCGGCGGCGGTGTTCTATGCGGTCACGTTATCTTGACTCTCTAGCGGCGTCAGCGGCATCCAGCGGTATCAGTCGGTCGCTGCTAGCGCTGGGGCGATGAAAGGGGGCGGAGCTGGTTTCGAGGCCGACGTCGACGCGAAACCCAGGAACGGACGCCAAAGAGCTGCGCTCTAAAAGGGAAAGATGATTAGGAATAACAAAAAATATCAAAAATAATGGACGAAGAATTACCACCAGTTATGATGGAAAGTGTTTTGATTCTAGAAGAAAATTTTGTATTGCAGAGCAAACATTCCCATCGGCACGTCCCAGCATATAAGACAGAAAATCCGCTTAGACAAGAGCAAATTAAGTTTTTGTAATGACATTTCTAACAATAGCCTCCTGAGCGATGTATATCGGCGGCAAAAGAGCAAAAAATATTCAGTTGTTTCTGGCTCAGCACAATATTGGCACGAAGGAGAGGTTGCAAGGCCGTAAAGGTAAAAATTTAGGTGAGGAAGACAACGAAGTCGCGTGTGGGAAACCTCAACCTTTCCTACTGGTTTCATGTGGGGCCAATCCCCCTGGTGGGTATGTGCCATTATCTGAGGGCACAACAAAACAACAACAACTTTGCGAGACCGTCAGGCTTTACTCCTGTCAGAAAAAAGTGAAACCTACTACTGGAATGTTAAAACTGTTTCGTATTATTTAGAGGTGTCAGAGGTATTCAAGTGTCAGCACGTGAATGGTGAGGTGGGTCGGGGAAATTAGCTTCCATAGCAGAAACGTTTCTTGGGATCCCTCTGTTTCATGTACTTATTTGCAGATGCAACGCAAACAGATTAGCTTTACATGTCAGGAGATAATTTACAACTCGGATGATCTGATGCGATCAACTGCGAGAAGCTGCATCAAGATAATGTGCTATTGAGTTGATGCTTTTCCTATTCATGCTTTACTATTTATGTTTCTCTATTTTATGCTTTTCCCTTTTGCCGGATCATAGTCTACGAATCTCGCGTCAACTACTTAAATTTTGTGCTTAAGCAGTGTTTTGAGGCCCTATTATATTTTTGTCAACATTTGCCCGCGTCGCTTTATGCACACCTTACTTGGCGGGGCCCACTGGATGAGCCTATGACACGAGTTCGAGGAGTTAATCCGGGGACGCGCGCTGACTTTCGGCGCCGCCTTCCTGTTCTCCGCACTCACCTCTTGCTTGGGGATGGCTCTGCGTGTATTTCTCTCGCAATCTCACGCGCCTTCGCTCCCATCTACACAGGTTTTCCTCTCCCCTTTCATCGGAGGCGTCAATAATGGACGTTGCGTCCACACCCAGCTTCCTGCGGGTCTCTTGCGCTGGATTTTATCGTGCTGCAGGGCTCTAGTAAAGGTGTTTTCTTTTAGAAACCTGATACGGCATCATCTTTTTCATGGCTCCTAACTCCCCATTAGGACTAACCATCCAACCGGGATAATCAAAAAGTCTTAAAACTCAATAATACAGGTGAATTAATTGGATATATAATTAAGATAACTTTGCAGCAAGGTGTGCCAGTCGGCTGAGTTTTTTTTTTCTGTCAATAGTTATTCCATTCGAAACTCACAATTTTTTTTAGAATTTTTTAAAGTTCGCCTAAACACCCGCTATGTGTAAACCTTGCTCAACATGTAAAGCTGCATGGAGACGAACTCAGTCGTGAAAACCTGACGCACTGCCAAGCGAAAATTAATCGATGTTTGATGCATATATGTGAGTAATACATCTTCCCTCGCACATGAAGGCAGCAAGCGCGGTTATTTCCATCACATCCCGCCGGCGAAGAGTTTGAAGGCGGAGCGCGGTCCACTATTGTGTCCGTAATTTTACAATGCCTCTGTTTACGCTTAGGTACAATGAGAAAGACTGATGAGGAAAATGTATTAATGATCACAGAGGTTTTAGTAAGACAACCTTTCAGTCGTGCATTGATGAGCACAAGCTGTAAGAAAAGGTTCTCGCAACGAGCCATTAATTGAAAGCCAATCGAGCTGCAGTTCACATGTATACGCGTACTGTTTTAATACGTATCCCTTCTGACCGCAATCAAGGATTTCGCTGGAGGCTGTCCGACGCCTGACCTCTCTCTCCCTCTTTGAGGTTGATTGAGGCGCAGTATACTGTACTAATGGGCGACTTCAATGCCAAGGTAGGGAAAAAGCAGGCAGGAGACAAGGCAGTAGGTGACTATGGCATTGGTTCTAGGAATAGCAGGGGGGAGTGAGTTTGCAGAGCGCAGTAACTTACGAATCATGAATACCTTCTTCAGCAAACGGAAGAACCGGAAATGGACATGAAAAAGTCCTAACGGGGAGACTAAAAATGAAATCGACTTCATAATGTGTTCAACCCCCGCCATTATGCAAGATGTAGAGGTAATCGGGAAAGTGCGATGCAGTGACCACAGGATGGTGAGGTCCCGAATTAGCCTAAATCTGAAGAAGGAAGACACCAGATTAGTAGGAAAGAAACCCATAAACGAATTAGCGGTGAGGGGGAGGGCAGAAGAGTTCAGGATCTCGCTACAGAATAGATATTCAGCTCTAACCGAGGATGGCGACATTACCCTAGAAGCAAAGAACAATAATTTCAGAGATATCATTACTGAGTGCGCGGTAGAAGTAGGCGGTAGGATAGTTAGAGAGGATACCGGAAAGCTGTCTAAGGAGACGAAAGATTTGATTAAGAAACACCAGAGTATGAAAGCTTCCAATCCAATAGACCAGATCGAATTGGCCAAAATATCAAAGCTAATCAATAAGCGCAAGGCGGCCGATATAAGGAAGTATAACATGGAGAAAATTGAGCATACTGTAAAGAACGGGGGAAGCCTGAATGCGGTAATGAAGAAATTGGGCATAGGCAAAAACCAGATGTGTGCGATAAGGGACAAGGCGGGCAACGTTATCACGAATATGGATAAGATAGTCAAAGTAGCCGAGGAGTTCTATACAAATCTCTACAGTAGCCAAAGTAGTCAGGACCGTAATGAGATTGGCGGTAGGGAAAAACAGTCAGACGTTCCACCAGTGACGAAGGACGAAGTCAAGAAAGCATTGGAAACTATGAAAAGGGGGAAATCAGCTGGAGAGGATCAGATAACTACAGATTTGCTGAAGGACGAGGGGGGATATCGTGCTAGAAAAACTGGCCACCCTGTATACGCAGTGCCTGGTGTCATCGACAGTACCGGAACCATGTAAGAATGCAAACATTATCCTCATTCATAAGAAAGGAGACTCTAAGGACCTTAAAAATTACAGACCAATCAGCTTACTGTCTGTTACGGATAAGGTATTTACCAAGGTAATCGCTAATAAAATCAGGACAACCTTAGACTTCAATCAAGCAAAGGATCAAGCAGGGTTTCGGAAACGGTACTCTACTATCAATCATATCCATACCATCAATCAGGTGATAGAAAAATGTTCGGATTATAACCAGCCCTTATACATACATTCATTGATTACGAAAAAGCATTTGACTCAGTTGAAACCTCGGCGGTGATGCAGGCATTGCGAAATCAGGGGGTAGAGGAGCCGTACGTGAAAGTGCTGGAAGATATATAGTGGCTGCACAGCAACCATTGTTAACAACCAGTAACAAAATTCTCATAAAGAAAGGTGTTAGGCAAGGAGACACAATCTCCCCAGTACTATTCACAGCTTGCTTAGAGGAAGTATTCAGAGACTTGCAATGGGAGCAGTTAGGGATAAGGGTAGATGGAGAATGCCTCAGTAATCTGCGATTTGCTGATGACATTGCCTTGCTAAGCAACTCGGAGGATGAACTGCAAATAATGATTGATGACCTAGACAGGAAAAGTAGAAAGGTAGGCTTGAAAATCAATATGCAGAAGACTAAGGTAATGTTCAACAGCCTCGGGAAGGAACAGCAGTTTACATTAGGTAGCGAAGTGCTGGAAGTAGTAGGCGAATATGTCTACTTAGGACAGGTAGTAACCGCAGATCCGGACCATGAAAAAGAAATAACAAGAAGAATAAGATTGGGATGGTGTGCATTTGGCAAGCACTCGCAGATTATGACTAGCAGCTTACCGGTATCGCTCAAGAGGAAAGTATACAACAGTTGCATCTTGCCTGTACTCACCTATGGCGCTGAAACGTGGAGGCTAACCAAGAGAGTTCTACTTAAGTTGAGGACAACCCAGAGGGCTATGGAACGAAAAATGGTAGGGGTAACATTAAGAGATAGGAAGCGTGCAGAGTGGGTCAGAGAAATAACTCAAGTTACCGACATTCTAGTGGAAATTAAGAAGAAGAAATGGACATGGGCGGGACATGTAGTGCGAAGAGAGGATAACCGATGGTCGCTTAGGGTAACAAACTGGATTCCAAGGGAAGGAAAGCGTAGCAGGGGGTGGCAGAAAGTTAGGTGGGCGGATGAGATTAAGAAGTTCGCAGGGGTCAAGTGGATGCAGCTAGCACAGAACCGGGTTAAGGGGAGAAATATGGGAGAGGCCTTCGTCCTGTAGTGAGTATAGTCAGGCTGATGATGATGATGATGATGATAAGGCGCAGAGGAGACGGTGGCGACGTCATGAGCCTAGGTGGTGTTGCTTCGCGTCGCGCGTCTTAGCCGATGAGAAGGTAGAGCAGCTTCACTGCCGCATCTATTGAGAACGTGGCGCGTAAAAAAGTTGCGGCCGTCGCGACCGTCACCGGGCAAAGGTGTGCAAGCTCATGTTGCTCCTGACTGAGTAACCGTGTGTCGCTCGCACACCCTCAAATTTGGACTCTCTCCCCTAGCGTCTCTCTCTTCGGCCTTCACAGACAGCAGACGTATACGCGCGGTACTCTCTCGATCTCGGCTCCGAACTGCTCACCGGGCCGCTAGGTGAAAACACTGAAGATGGTGTGAAGAGAACTCAAGACGTGGCTGCGCTACGTTATAGATTGGCGTCGCTATTAATGAAGCCAGGATGTATGGCACTACGACGTAATCAACGCTCAATACCTACTTCGCATTTGATTAACTATGCAAATTGGCTGTCATTTTTTCTCTCCTCTTTCTAGCTTCTGGGCAACAAACATTTATTTACACATAGAAAGAAAGAACTACAGAATACAGAAGGATACAGAAAGAATACTAAGGGCAATTTCCACTGGTCGATTAGAGCTGGGCACGCGAACCCGAATATAGCGACCTAAATAGCCACAGAGCGAATCACCCTTGGTCGACCAGCGGAACATGCAGAGTGCTCGGCGGAAGTAATTCTGAGCCATTTCCGAGAGTTGGTGTCGCATCCTAGCAGCGAAATTGTTGCGGTTGATAAACATGTAGGAGTGTGGCACTCTGCAACTTGCTTTCGCATAATTTTAACGCTGTAGACGTTTTTCAATAGACGCATTTCGATGTATTAGAAAAAAAAAAAAAACGGTGATGCCCAGTGCGCTCTGCCGATATCTCTAAAACCGCTAAAAACAGCCAGAAAATTCGTAAAGTCGCGACATCACCGGCTAGAACTTCCGGCGAGATCCGACTTTGGTCGGCGGATCGAGCTAGAGCTTCCAACCTTGCCCCGAGTTGCTACAGACGACCAGCGGAATACACACAACCTATCCCGGTCGCCTAATGGAATGCGAAATTTTCACCCCGGGGCAAGAAAACGTGCTCCGGAGCGATCAATCGAAATCGCCATAAGTTTTCTTGAAAAGACCCTGCCTCCAGACATCAGATGAGGGCGCTTTCCGGCTGCACAGATATAATAGAAAGTTTAGTTACCTGGCATCAGCACTTAGTATATGAAACTACGGTAATCTATTAAGGTGTCCAAAATAAGTAGCCGTTTCATTAACTTTTCCAACGGTTGAGTCGCGAGTGAAAATAACCCCGAAGACACCCACTAGGGCCCTAGGGTCAAAGAAGAACGCGGCTAGATTGAAGGGATCGGCTCAACCTTTTCAGTCATCACATGAGTAATTATTGCCATCCAGAGCAATATTAGGCATGCTGATTTGGTTTCTGTCAGAGAGTACAAGAATGACAATAAGGATTTTTTCGCTTCTCGTTTAAATGTGCCTGTTCTTTGTAACATGTAATGATGATAGCGTATTATTTCTTCCAAAAGTAACCATGCAGCCACGACATAAGACGCAGCGGTATCAAAAACCAGCTGCAGCGCTTTAATCTTTATCGTTCGTCCTTCCACGCAGAAGCTCGTAATTCAGCTTCCTTGCCTAAGGCATGAGACTTGATGCCACACATGCTGCCCTATCATCCAGGGTAGGAGGCTGAATCTGCAGGCTTACGTCAGCCGGTTTACACTTGCAGTGACGGAGAAGCGGCCAATGCCAGCGAGCGCACTCCGGCTGTCGTTACGGTTGCTGGGGGACTTGGAATTATTAACAATTTGAGATAATAGTAGCATATTTTAGCTTGCGAATGCTAAATATATTTGCACAGCTTGCTTACTTGGCATAAAATTCTTATCACTATTACAGCACGCACAGACTGGAATAAGAGCCCACCCCGAAACTGACGCCTACACTTACTCCCTAATACAATACAAACCGTTTGAGATAAGCAGTTTAAAACAAATTGCCTCGCACAAGCAACAAACGGGACGCCATGATTGAGTTAATGAATGGCCACAATGCGTTTTTATTTCACTTAAGCGTCTCAACATGTGCCAGTGCGCAAAAAAAAAAAAAAAAAGTAGTCAGGCCCACTAATAATGATATTGTAGTGACATGGAAATATTGCCATAACCGAGTTATCTCAAGAATGACAACCTATAGAAAATTTAATGGCGGGAAAGTGCTTAGCTTACAATATTACAGAAAAAAAAATCCCTATTAGCCATTATCGTTGACTTCTTAATATGATATCTTGTTCACAGCTATCTGCAAGAGTCCGAGCCACTGCAAGCACTCTGGAGGAAGTCCCGGAGGGTGTTCAATATTTGAAAGATCTATTTCTCGTAGATTTTTTTTTCTTTCGATCTTTATTGCTCATGAAAGGATATGTTATGACGGATGAAGGATATAGCCAAATAAATAAAAAAAAAAACGTTGGCTGATGTAAGGAAGTCGAGGGGTGAACGATGGTGCGGTCCCTGCGTCCAAGCGACATATGACGACGGATTATGGGGGGAGAAACTAGCTGCCACCAGGTGCAGGATCCGCGTCGGGTTCAGCACAGCTGACGGCTTAAATGAGTGTCTTGGTGAAATCTCCATTATTCGAATCCGCATCGTCGACATAGAATTCTCGAAGTCTCATACGCGGCCATCTTCATTACGCCAGCAGAAGGTTCGCGGAATCAGCATTCCGAACGGAGCTAGTTTTCCAGAAGCTTGCAGGACCGATGGAATGTGACGAGCTCTCTCTCTCTCTATGCTAGCTCATCACCCCTCCCCCTTCCTAACCCCGCGTCGCAGCAACTTTTAAACATCCCCGGCACGTGCGACGTTGTAAGCTTGGTTGTCCGAGTATTAGCTTTCACAGCAGCAAGTTGGTCCATCGGTTGACTGCGCCAGCTGCTCGTGTTTACGTTTACTCATTGTGAGCGTGGTTTAACTAGAGTGATTGTAGCATTCCTATGTTTTTCTCTTTAAAGGGTCACTCTGGGTGACCAGATGTAATGATTATAAGCGAACATGCTCTATAGCGGCGTTATCATAAGCAATTTACTTTATCATAGAAAGCATGCAAAAGCTGACAAAGCCGCCGCGATTTATACTGTTAGCGGCGTTATCATAAGCAATTTACTTTATCATAGAAAGCATGCAAAAGCTGACGAAGCCGCCGCGATTTATACTGTTACGTCCAATATTTGTTCTAAGCGACATTATGTACTGAGCTCGTAACTTTTCATATCAGGCTGCATATCCCTTTCCGTGCGACTTAAGCCTGGTTTGGTCTAGTTTGTTTCAACATAACATATCTTCAAGGAGGTGCAATGATATGTATTTCTTGGCAATAACAGAGAACTGGACAAAAATGACAAAATGAATCTATGTAAACATTTGCCTACATGTATGCACACGAGGCATGTGGAACTGCAGAAAGGAGAAAGACAATTGTTACAAAAACTTTAACCTGGTGTTTGACGTACGGTGGAGTAGTTTTGGGTTCAACAATATGTAGATTATGATACACGCGTCAGTGATTCAGCAGAAAAGAAATGAATTCGTAACGCCACCTTAAAGAATGGGTTCTGTGTGTAACAGAGGTTAAAAATAGGGCGGGAACTCATGCCTTTCTTAGCCTTTAATATGTTCATAGCATGAAGAAAGCAAATTCAGACCTTCATTGTATTTTTCAGTTTATGTAAAGTTCAAATGCGCACTATATTATGTCATTGTGAATACTTTGACTTTCAGTAGAGACAAAATTTACCGCAGACTTCTTATTGCACATATTTCGCTATATACTGCTGATTCGAGAACTATAAACAATAACACGATTGGTACCCCTAGACTATCTTTCTCACATTCCTACTTATTTTACGTTCCTGTGTAAGTACTGACTCTAGATATAGCAATTCCGCTGGGTCAGTTAAACTGCACAGATTTTCAGCGCCCGGAATATTGGTAGTGAGAACAGGGTGGCCTCTCCGCAGCAAGTACAGCCAATCACAGGCGCGTGAACTCCTTGAAAAAGGACACGGGGTGCCGCGCACTGTGTCCCAGGCTCATCTCCGGCGGCAGTTGCGGGTTGCTACTCGGCGTGTACACAGCGCAGGCACGCACGAACACCGCTGTGATGGCTCCGCCTATGATGACCACCGCAAGCGTCAGGTACCAGTAACGCTGAAAGGAACAGCGCATAATAAGTTTTGTGATGCTCTTTTCCATTTTCAAGGGAAATTGCATCAAATCCGTTAATATTTCTGGATGATATAATGTACCTGAATTATCTGTTATAAAAAAGTACATTTAAACTGGCAAATTTTCGCATCCCTCCAAAATGAACAAGATGCGCAGAAATCAAGATTGTCAGAAATATATATCTATATATATCTTAAAATGAACTAAGAGTGTCATATGCCCCAGTAAACAGTAGCAGTGCTTTGGCGGCCAGTTGTCGGTCTTCTATCGAGCGCTTCATCATCAGGATACGTTCACGCTAATTTATCTTGAAGTCATGTTCGAAACTGCATACGACAGATGCAACAAATGATGCTTTTTACCAACAGCACAAGCTGGCAATGCAAGCCCTAGAATTTAACTTCCGAATAGATGGGTCCATGGTGGTCTTCGGTAACTCAAGAGCGTTCCGAAGCGTAAGTTATACATGCAGAGCTGGGTACAAAGTATGTTTATGCAACACGCTAGCCCGCACCCTCTTTTGTTAAGGCAGTATTGTGCAGCTATTACGCAAATATAGTCGCGCCCTTGTGTGACATTCTGTTCACACACACACACACACACACACACACACACACACACACACAC
>JAJIZL010042859.1:1770-14174 GCA_023969395.1 Amblyomma maculatum
CCCCCCCCCCCCCGCCCCCTTCGCAGAAAGTTTTAAGAATTGTCCTCCTTTGATATATGCCTTATCAGGGCCCTTTGTAAAGTGTATCTGCACCAAACCCGCGGAAGTGGTGACTAATCATCTACCCAGTACTATGATATTTTTCTCTTTCTTTTTTCCTGGTACTGCCGCTTTTACTTCTTTTTAGGCCGCAGGATCTCCGGTTCCAGGTTGAGATACACACTTGAGGTTATTATTATTTTTCACTATGTGGTTATTATCCTGTGACTATGTACTCCCCGCCCTACCCCCTCCTTTTAAGAATTGTCCCCCTAGATATATGCCTTATCAGGGCCCTTTGCATAGCCTCCCTTTGTAAGGTGTATCTTCACCAAACCATCTTTAGTGGTGACTAATCACCTAACCAGCATAGCAGTCCTTTTTTTTTCCTGGTACTGCTGCTTTTACTTCTTTTGCAGGCTACAGAATCCCTGGTTCCATGGCTGATAAATACATACTCAAGATGTCTTTTTTTTTCCCCACTTCATGACCCACTTTCTTCTCACCCATCCTCTCCTCCCCACTCTTTTGCACCGACTTTCCCCTCCCCAGCTTTTCTTCTTCCGAAGCAAAAGCGTATTTAAACCCCTGCCAGTGATGATCGCTATGCCCAGACGAAGGCATGTCCACTTGTCGAAACGTTGGCTCATCTGCGACCTGAGGCGTACCCTATTTACCCTTGTTGGGTTCTTTTTTTTTTATACCGTGCAAACCATCTTCTTCCTTTCGTTCTACCTGTTGCAATGCAGCCAGCAGGCAGGAAAAAACTAACGCCTCTCATCCATCTCATGCACCACTGATCTGCCAAGCATTGCATCGCTTAAATCTAGGAGTTGCGAAAGCCTGAGATCTGTAATTATTGGTGCACGAATAAGTGCCTCCAATTAACAAGCATTGGACATCATTGGAGCTATGCACTTTTGCTAGCACTAAGTTGACTAAATTGCCAAGTTAACAAGATCAGGATAGGTGAGAGTTCACTATCTGTTATCAAGGAAGCATATTGTGCTTATAAAAATGGTGTGGTTTTCTTCATAATTGGTCATTCGAGCTATGCAGTGCATGCGAAATGTGTTGTTGTAGTCAACAGATGTCTCCCGAATTCTGCAGTGGTCTGCATAGCTAGGTGACATTTTGACACGTTGCATACTTATGAGCTCTGGAATTCCTACGTATATTTCTTATGAGCATGCAGTCTCACAGTCTTTCTCTTCTTCAGCTAGAGCATGCTGAACTTGCACAAGCAGAAAAAAAGAGAAAAAGGAACGTCATCGCAGCCGGGAGTATTGTGCTAATAAATTGTTTCGCCCCAAGTAAGGTGTTTTTGATGTGCATGGCCATACTTAAGAATGCATGGAATGCAGAGCTAGGCTGGTGCTCCGCAGCTGTATGTTAATTTATCAATAGCAACTACTTGACGAGGCAGACTACAGAAATGCACCTCACTACACAAATACTACACACCAGGAGACAGACTACAGAAGGACAACACTACAAAACACACTACAGACTTGCGACACACTACAAAAAACAGACTACAGACATGCGACACACTACATAAGACAGACTACAGAATTGCTACACACTACACAACGCAGACTACAGAAATACTACACAAGACAAACAACACAATTACGACATGCCAAAAATACGACAAACTACAAACTACAGGAATTTTTTCTGTAGTATTTCTGTAGTACGTTTTGACTGGGAGGTCACAAAAATAGAAATAGATGAAGAAGGGGAGTGTAGTCTGGTAAGTGATCATAAATATATTAGTCTGCAGATGGGGCCCTATAGAAATGAGAAAGGGAACTTAGACAAAAAGTAAACGTAAAAATAAACGACAATCAAATAGCTCAGATAGCAGCAGACATAGAGGAAACAATAGAGAAAAGCCCCATGAAACACTGCGATCATGAACAGCAGAACTACTCATAAGGAGGAAAATTAAGGATATTAAAGTATCAAACCGCTGGAATGGAAAGAGGAAGCCACGGAGCTGGTGGAATAAGGAAACCAGGGAAGCCTTTGAAAAACGACGGGCTGCTTCAAGGGAACACCGAGTGGCAAAGAAAGCAGAGGTATCTGAGTAGGAAATCGACTAAAAATGGGAATTATATCGACAAAAGAAGTTTGAGGTGCAGGCCCTCGTCCAAAGTAAAATAAGGCAGTCCACCGATCGCTGGTTGGCTAACATACACGATGCCTCTAGAGGTGGAGCAAGAAAATTCTGGAACCATATAAGCTGGCTAGGTAAAAAGAATCAAAGAAAGCAGGATCGGATTCAAGATAACGAGGGAAATCGTTTAAAGGGAGGCAATGCAGAAAACTACATTACATCAGTTATAGCCGAGTCGTTTAGGAGCGGCGATAGGGTAATCTCCGTAAATCAGGAAGCAACACAAGATAGCAGAATACAAAGCAGCTTAGAACTGACCAATCTAAACTGGAAAAAGACAGAAAAAAGATCCTAAAAACAAATCTACAGGAATAGATGGAAATCCGATCAAGCTGATTAATGAGCTTAGTCCAAGAAGTAAGGAAACGTTGTTAAAAGCTTTGTAAGCAATCATACGGAATAAACAAATTCCGGACAGCTGGCGGTACAGTAAAATGAATTTGATTTATAAAGGGAAAGGAGAAAGGATGCACACAACATCCTACAGGCCGATTACCATAACATCTGCTATGTGCAGGTTGGCCGTGCAGGCGGCGAAATTAAATGAGCAAGCATGGGTAGAAAGTAACAAGATATTCGGAGAACTTGAGAACGGCTTTAGAAATCGTAGGCGCTTAGATGATAACCTGCTCGTGCTTACCCAATGCATCGAAGTATCTAGAGTGGCAAATAGACCTTTGTATTTGGCCTCCCTGGACATAAATGGGGCGTGCGACAATGTAAAAGGGAACTCCTATATATTAAAAGAAGGTATCGGTTATTAGATAACAGAGCTCCTGCACGAAATATACCAGGATAACAAAGTAGAAATTACATGGGAAGGGATAAGAAGTACGGAAGATGTCAAAGTATGTAAAGGATTAAGACAATGCTATGGATCACTGCCTTGTGGCGGAGGGGCTTGCGAAACTCGATGAAGTCATGAGCTCTGCTGTGTAGGTCCACCCAAGATAGACAGGTCACGGCAGAGAGTTCTGACAAAATGTGATTCACTGGAGAAGGTAATGGCAACCCACTCCAGTATTTCCTGCCAAGAAAACCCTATGGCCAGTCACAATACCATTAATGATATGGCGCCGGAAGATGAGCCCCCCAGGTTGGAAGGCGTCCCACATGTTACTGGGGATGAACAAAGGACGATTCCTAGTAGCTCCAGGACGAATGAAGCGGCTGGGCTAAAGCCAAAAGGACGCTCAGTTGTGGATGTGTCGGGAAGCGACCGGAAAGTCCGATGTTGCAAGGAAATGTATCACATAGCAACATGGAATGTAAGATCTATGACGCAAGGTAAACTGGATATCGTCAAGCGAGAAATGGACAGATTGAACATTGATATCTTGGGTATCAGCGAGCTCAAGTGGACCGGAATGGGAAAATTTAACTCCGGCGACCATTATGTCTTTTATTGTGGCCATGAATCCAAGAGAAGGAATGGGGTCGCTCTCATAGTAAACAGAAGAATGGGCAAAGCAGTGCTAGGGTACAACCCCAAAAACGACCGAATGATTTCACTTCGGATCCAAGGTCACCCTTTCAACATAACAGTTATCCAAGTCTATGCACCAACCACTACTGCTGAAGAAGCTGACGTTGAGAGATTTTATGCGGACCTACAATGCCTTTTAGACCGCACCCCATCATCAGAGGTCGTTTTTCTCATAGGAGACTGGAATGCTAATGTAGGGAGTGAAGAAATATCCGGAATTACAGGCAAGTTCGGTCTTGGTGAGCCAAATGAAGCTGGGCAGAGGCTAGTAGAGTTTTGTCAAGAAAACAACCTGACCATAGCGAATACTCATTTTCAACTGCACAAGAGGCGCCTGTACACATGGACTTCACCGGACGGTCTGTACAGGAATCATATCGATTATATTATTTGCCGGCAGAGATGGAGAAGCGCTATACAAGCAGTAAAAACAAGGCCTGGGGCCGATTGTGGCACCGATCATCATTCTTGTTGCCAAGATTAGGCTTCGATTGAGGAAAACGCAGAAAACTAGAAGGCCTTTCAGGTATAATCTGGATCAAGTGCCATTAGAATATGCTGTGGAAGTGAGGAATCGATTTCAAGAATTAGATCTAGAAGACAAAGAGCCCGAAGAGATGTGGACTGATGTTCGCGATATAATACAAGAAGTTGCTCCTAAGGTAGTTCCAAAGCAAAAGAAGTGCAAGAAAGCAATCTGGTTATCTGAAGAGGCTTTGCAAATAGCCGAGGAAAGGAGGATGGCAAAAGTTATGGGGGAAAGAGAAAGATACAAGGTTCTCAATGCGGATTTTCAGAAAATAGCAAGGAGAGATAAGAATGCATTCCTGAACATACAGTGCCAAGCAGTTGAGGACAACAGCCAATTAAGGAACACAAGAGCTCTGTATAAGACAATCAAAGATATCAAAGGAAGCTTCTGTGCTAAGCTTGGCGTGATAAATGAGAAACAAGGCAAGGACCTCACTGAAGCCGCAGAGATAAAGAAGAGGTGGCAGGAACACAGAAGAACTGTACAAGAAGGACCCGAATGCGCAAACCCAACATAAGACGGTTGTGATCACTGATCTCAAGCCGGGCAACCTGAAGAGTGAAGTTGAATGGGCCTTAGCCAGCCTTGCTAAGAAAAAAGCTAGCGGAATTGATGGCATTCCAGCTGAGTTGCTTCAAAACGTCAACCATGACGCTGTTAACATTCTGCATACATTATGTCAGAAGATTTGGACAACCCTGCAGTGGCCACAGGATTGGAGGAGGTCAGTTTACATCCCCATTCCAAAGAAAGGCAGTGCCAAAGATTGTTCCAACTACCGCACGATCGCGCTTATTTCGCATGCTAGCAAGGTGATGTTGAAAATCCTCCAAGGTAGGCTGCAGCAGTATGTGGATCGGGAGCTTCCGGACGTGCAAGCTGGGTTTCGCAAGGGCAGAGGAACTAGATACCAAGTTGCCAACCTTCGCTGGATCATGGAAAAAGCAAGATAGTTCCAGAAACCCATCTACTTCTGCTTTATTGATTATGCGAAAGCGTTTGACAGCGTAGATCACAGTAGACTGTGGCAAGCTCTCCAAGAGAAGGGAGTTCCAATTCACCTCATCTGTCTCCTCAGGAACCTGTATGAAGGGCAAGAGGCTACAGTTAGAACTGGGCATGATCTTACTGATTGGTTTCCGATTGAGAAAGGAGTGAGGCAAGGCTGCATACTGTCGCCCTGCCTATTTAACCTATATGCAGAGTGCATCATGAGGAAAGCCGGTCTGGACGAGTCTTCAGCTGGAGTGAAGATTGCTGGAAAATGTATCAACAACCTTATATATGCGGATGATACCACTTTAATGGCAGAAAGTGAAGCGCAACTCAAGAGACTTCTGATGCGCGTACAAGAAGAGAGTGAGAAGTTTGGGCTTAAACTGAACATTAAAAAGACAAAGATCATGGCGTCTTGCCCTATCAAGTCCTGGAGCATCAAGGGACAAGAAGTGGAAGCTGTGACAGATTTTCTTTTCTTGGGCTCCAAGATTACCTCGGAAGGAGACTGCAGCCATAAAATTAGAAGACTCCTGCTTCTGGGAAAGAGAGCAATGGTTAGCATTGACCGCCTAGTAAAGAGCAGAGACATTAGTCTGCCAACCAAGACACGTGTAACTCGTGCTATGGTCTTTCCAGTTGTGATGTATGGATGCGAGAGCTGGATTGTGAAAAAGGCTGACCACCGAAGAATTGACGCGTTTGAATTGTGGTGCTGGCGAAGACTCTTGAGAGTTCCTTGGACTGCCAGAAGATCAAATCAGTCAATATTGTCGACCATAAACCCTGACTGCTCACTGGAGGGTCAAATTCTAAAGTTAAAGCTCAGCTACTTTGGTCATCTGATGAGAAGAGAGGAGTCGCTGGAGAAAGGTTTGATGTTGGGAAAGGTTGAGGGTCGCCGGAGAAGGGGTAGGCAGCGAACGCGATGGTTAGATGGCATCCTCGAGGCACTGCAGATGAAGTTATGTGATGTTAGGAAGATAGTGAGAGACCGGAAAACGTGGCGTGACATGGTCAATAGGGTCACGAAGAGTCTGACACGACTGAACGACTGAACTGAACTTCCTTTATAACCACTGCTGTTCATGATTTATATGGTAAACCTAGAACGGACGTAACAAGAAAGTAACCTAGGTTTTAACCTGTCATATAGATTAAGTGGAAAGGTGGTAGAGCAGCGTCTCTCCGGTTTGATGTATACAGACGATATTGTGCTGACAGCTGAGAGTCTGGAAGAATTGCAAACTCTAGTTAAGTATTGCGTAGAAGGGGATGCTCTAGGCTTCAGTTTCAGCGCAGTTAAGTCGGGTCTGATGATTTTCAACGGCTCAACTGATCAGGGTCTTAAAATACAAGACCATGAAATACCAAGAGTAGCAGAATATAAATATCGGGGGGTATGGGTAAACGAAGGAGTGGCATACATTGGAAAGGAGGAGTAATCACTTAAGGCTAAAGGGGGAAGAAATGCCGGGATAATAGGATAGGGCAATGTGGAGATACAACAGGTATGAGGTTTTGAGGGGTATTTGGAAAGGAATTATTGTGCCCGGACTTACTTTCGGAAAGGCGGTATTGTACCTAAAATCAGAGGTGCAGTCGACATTAGAAATAAATCAGATAGCCATCGGACGATTAGCACTAGGTGCCCACGGCAAAACCCCAAATGAGGCGGTACAGTGAGATATGGACTGGGCATCTTTCGAAGTACAGGAAGCTCAGTGTAAAATATTATATGAGGAACGTCTGAGGAACTTGGACAGTAACAGATGGGCAGCTAAAGTATTTAAATACCTATACCTAAAAAGCGTTGACTCACTATGGAGGAAAAGAACTAGGAAATTAACAAGTAAGTATGCTAGTCATAAGAATGGAGAAATAAAGAGCGTTAAGCAACAGGTGAAAACACAGAAGGTAAAAATTGGATAAATTAGTTGGAAAAGAAACAGTGTGGAATTATACCGAAAGCGGAAAAGGCAGATCAGGAAGGAAGTTTTCTTTTTGAAGCTATATTAGGGTGCCTTCGAACACGCAGCTACAAAAAGAAATTTAGCAATAATGATGAAGCATGTGCTGTATGAGGTAACTCTAGGGAAATAAAGAGCGTTAAGCAACAGGTGAAAACACAGAACGTAAAAATTGGATAATTAGTTGGAAAAGAAACAGTGTGGAATTATACAGAAAGTGGAAAAGGCGCAGATCAGGCTGAACCATATTATACTCGAATGTAATGATATCCATCCGGAAGTCGATGCAGGCGCAGTGACTGTTCCTGAAGTTCAGGGGGTAGAGGTACCAGTGACCGAGTGAATAAACCGGCAGTGGAAGCTAGCAAAAAACGACTGGAAGATTGGTGGCTTAAAAGCAGAGAAGGGACATGATGTTAGCAATGTAGAAACAAAAATTTAATAAACAAATTGATAAATAAATAAATAGATAGGTTTAACCAATCTAAAACAATAATTAGGATATAGAGAGAAAAATGACCACGATAGCTACTGCTACCACCCCGTTTCAAAGGAGACGGTCCTATATTCCATCCATCCATCCATTGCTAATATATTGGTACGGTACGGAAGACAAACGCGGGGCTAGGGCGTGAGTGAAATGTCTTGGATAGATGAAAAAGATAAGAATGGAGCCAGATGAGGAGAAAGAATCAACATTTATAAGACCCGAAATAATTTGGTGGTGCATGCAGGCACCAGACGGGATGGTTCCCTAGTGGCGGGGCCCATTTGTTCCCAGCAGCTCCTGGCCCCTGCGCTTCAGTGCGAGCTAAATCGATAGGGCGCGGCTGGATAATAAGGTCTCCCATCACTCAAGGGGTTCGGGATTGGGGGTATTCGCGGGAAGGAAAGGAGGGGGTAGGTCTTGAGCTTTGTGCATTCTGCCAAAATGTGCGGCAGGGTGCCCTTTTCTTTTTTGCAAAAAGGACAGAGCATGTGTTCCGCAGGGTGCATACACATTATCAGTACGGAATGCGCAAGCCACAACGCCTGCGCTCGAAGCAGGATCGGTGTTCGAGGGTGACTGTCTGCCTCCATGTCTGCGTCTGTGTGAGTCCACCCCATACGCGTCTATCTACTGAGTATCATCCCTACACTGTAATATTTTGGTGGCAGCGGTGGTGGTATGGCGTTCATTCTCGCCAAGCGCCTAGCGCCATACGAGCCTGTCGATAGATATCCGCTGCCAAGGCAACACTACCAGCTCATGTGTGCGTGCCGGCAGGGTCCTGGGGAACGCCTGCACGACCTCGCCGCTGATATCGAGCTGCTGGCGTTGCAGTCCCTGCGGGGGGCGCCTCAGAACGCCCTGGGATTGGGGCCGAGGCCTTTCTTGACACCATCGGGGATTCCAAGGTCCTGCACCAGGTACGTCTCGGGCGCCATGATTCGATTTCCACCGCTTTTAGTCTCGCCATTAAAGCCACTGGCAAAGGCGCAAGCGGAGACCCGATCAATAGGCCTACTTACTAAGGTGGCTGGTCCAACGTGAGCGCAACCTGGAGAATTAGCACCTGCGTATCCTCTCGCACGCTGTTAAGGTTAAGGAGTTGAGGCAGGAACTGGACGAACAGCTGAGCAAGGTGGAGCAACAGGAGGAGAGCTTCAAGGCCCAGCAGAAACTTGGTGATGAGCGGTCTGCACAGCTGCAGCGGCAGGTGCGCCAGCTGCAGGTGAAGGTACAGAGGGCATGGGCCTCGGTGCGTGAGCAGTACCTGCAGCAGCCCCATCAGGGGACACTGGAGCGCGAGCGGCAGGAGGCGGAGCCTAACCTGACTCAGATTCACTGGCGAGACATATCAGTAATTGAATTACAGAAATACAATTACTGTAATAAAATACCTTTAGTAATTTGTAATGTACTGAATTACTTTTTGGTTCGGTAATTTATAAATGTAATGAATTACTTCTTGGTAGTAATTTCACAGCAAAAGTATTTAATTCCTTTCGAAATTACTTTTATTAAAGTGCGGTACTACTCCTTCAATAGACAACAAAGTAGTGTCGCGAAAGCAGGAACGACATACGGCAAGCCGCAACCAGCGTATCGGATCGGCAAAAGGAGACTGAATTGAGCAGAACAGCGCGTCTGAGACCTCCTGTGTAGCAGGTTCACAGTGCGGCTATCCCATCGTCACCCTTCTACAAGCAGCAGGATACAAGGCGCCAAGACAATTCCGAAGGGCCAGATGGTGCAAGAAGGCCAGAGTTGAAAACTAGTTGGAGCTCGGCGCAGTGGCACTCCCTGTTGCGTCGGCTAGGGCACAGCGGTGCTTGGTTACACTCCTAACCATGGGGCGAGGGAGGATTGGGGCTGGGGGAGATAGGCGGAAGGGTCCATAGCGTGAGCCACCGTGGCTTGAGCATTACTGAGCAGTGAGCACAAGGTGCCGACGTTGATTCTTGTGACTGCGGAAGCAATAAATAACCTAGAATCTTCGGGCTTTAAAATGGTGGCGGTCATTTCACGATCGTTCATCCATACTTCTGCTTCTTTTTTTGGCTGTTCTCTTGTTTTAGTAGGATAGAGGAAAGGAATGGCTCTCTTGGATGGAATTTGTCGGGAAAACGAAAGAATGTGTGTGTTTGCGTCTGGAGAACAATTTGTTGTTTTCTTTACTAGCTTTACTTAGTTTCTGCATGAACGGAAACTAGAAAGTAATTTAACAGTAATTGAATTATTCATTAAAAGTAATTGTAATGTAATTTGATTACTTTTTGGGAGCAGTATTAAGTAATGTATATTAATTTATTTTCTGCGATTTTCAGTAAATTAGGAATGTAATTTATTTCCTTTTCAAAAGTAATTTTGCCATTTATGCCACTGGCAGGCCGAAACCCTGGAGGCTGTGTGTATGCAACTGGGCCAGCGGCTCAATCAGGAGGCCAAAAAACTGGCTGCCCAACGCAATACCTTCGAGGAGAAACTAAAAGAAGTGAGCAAGATGCACCAGATATAGCTCGAGGCGGAGCTGGCGCAGCACCGGCGTAGGCTCGAGGCTCTGGAGCGGCGCTGTCAGCAGAAGACCCACCTAGTCGTAATAGTTGATTGCCCGCCAGTCCGAGGCCGCCGAGAGCGACAGCCATGAGGTGAGGGGGCTGTCACGCAAGAAGGCAGAGGCCGATCGGGCCAAGCAGCGGCTTGAACAGACCCATGCCGCTGCTGTAGAGGAGCTGATTTATGAGCTGGACTACCAACGGGACAAGAAGAGATACCTGCACGTCAAGAACAAGAGGTAGAAAAGGCTCTGCAGGCATACGAATACAAAGCTGAAACCAAATCCAAGGAGTTCAGCATAGAACTGGAGACACTGAATACCAGGCACGCAAAGGAAATCAAGACCCTGGAAGAAAGGTTGTGTGCCGAGTCTGAGCGGAAGAAGTGGGAGCGGCTGCAGCGTTTGTTGCCTATAGTCAAGGTGGATGGTGGTCTGGCCCACTCGGCGTGGTTGGTGAGTTTTTAGAGGGAGCTGCCGGAAGGGCTCAAGAAGTAGCAGCTACAGTGTGGCATGAACGACCACTTTGCACACGAGGACTGTACTTGTACAGCAGATGTGCAGCGCCTAGAGCAGTTCTCCGAGACCATCTCTACTGGATAGATGTGTGCATGAAGAGCGAACCTTTAAATGAATTGATATGCTCATGTTGAAGGCTTCGTTAACAGTTTTAGTTTTCGCTTTTGTCGTTGCAGGGAATGTTTCATGCGGCGACACAGACCAGGCATTTGATGGAGATCCCTTGCAGAAGGGACCAACATGGAGCGTATGCAAGTCCGAACTGGCACCTGAGGTACAGGAGCCGCGATAACTGAAGGCGTCGAGGGAGAGACCAAAGACGACATCAAGGCCGCAGAGGGCAGCAGTTGTGAGTGTGGCCAGGGAGACTAGTCTGTGAAAGCGGACGCCGAGGATGAGGAATTCTCATTGAGCTGCATGCCCAGCTTTTTGGGACATGTATTACTCACGCCATCTACCGGCAGGTGGCGGCGACAGGGTGCGTTACTTAATGGGAACGGGTACAAAAAATACGTAAAACGTGAACAAAAGCGCGTACGGAAAATGATTCCGGGATTTATATAATATAGAGCTAGCCGAAGATTGTGCCGAAGTTTCAGCTCTGTGCTCTTATTACACGAGCTTCCCAGCGCGTCTGAATATTATGCATTGCTTCCTATGGCAAGGCACCAAAATTTCCCTCTTTTTTCAGACTTTGAAACCGTATAGCGTCGTAACGCGGATAGATATCGAAAATGATTCCTGGTTTTAGGTAGCTGAACTTATGCTGATTAAAATGGTTTGCGTCGATCTGGCATAGATTTAATCATGCAGCTTCCTGGGGCCTTTTTATGTGCAACCTGATGTCGCCTCGCATATGAAACACGGCGCCTGCAGTGGGCAGTTACGCAGAAGAGATGGTTGGGTGATTTCACATCAGATGGATCAAAGCGTGGCTTGTCGAAATTTTTATGTGATGTTTCCTGATGTTTAAATAAAAAAATATCTGCAACTAGTTTTAATTCACTTTTGTTTTCTATAAGCACCGGGTATAATTAATGGCCACGAGGTCTAGCGCCGCGAATAAATGCTCTGCTGTTTGGCTAAGTATTTATGAATGACACAAAATGCTAAAGTTATGTAAAAAAAATCTTTTGACTACATATCAAAATGTTTTTATTTCCGCTCAGTTATTTGTATTTTTGCTTTTATAGCGACATTTTTAACGAAACGTCAACCCAAGGAAACGACTTTTTTTCGCTATTATGCGTATCTAAAAAAAAGGTTACTACAAAGCAACAGTAATGCGCATTATGTTTCATGCAAACTTATCCATCAAACAGCCAGCGCTCCTATCTAACGTTTCCGAATAAGCGTTATGATCGGGCTAACTTCAACAAACGCTGCGCAATGGAAAATTCGGACAACAATGAAAATACTTTGTATTTCTTAAAATTAGTCCACAGATTATCCTCTACATCAACTTTCATAATCACTAAAAACTTAATTCTTAATTTCATTGCACTAATAGTTACGGCTTCTATAATGAGGTCCCTCCGCAAGGCTCAGTGCGCAATGCGGATTGCAGAGTCTACGGGGTCATTCCAAGCCAACGCATCCAGACTTTGCACTCGACCATCTTCGATTTCTTTTTAAAAAATTA
>JAJIZL010042859.1:14574-28015 GCA_023969395.1 Amblyomma maculatum
GTGTGTGTGTGTCGCGCCGCCCTGCAGCCTAATATATGTATATGTTTATTTATCCACTTCACAGACGAGAGAGAGTTTTCTTCTCAGTCTCAAATTTAGTGCGCAACCTGTGCTAGGCTATGAGCAAGGAGGGTAGGCGTGTGTAGCTTAGAATGCTTCTTTAGAGGATCTAAATATACACACTGCACGTTCGCTACTCCCAAAAGCACGATTCCGCCCCATGTCCCATTTCGTTTCTCCGTATGTGTACATGAAGCGCCCCTCTCCATCCATAAATACTGGGCAGTAAATCGTGCCTACTTAAAGCACTCGAATGCTGCACTCTTCGTTCTCTTCGCGCATTTGTCCTGACTCTTGGTGTCATACATCAATATGTTATCGGGAATGCCAAGTCAGGCAGCCATGTCAGTCACACAGAACTGCCAAACGAATGGCGATGCAGGGAAGAAAAAAGCGACAGTATGGTGCTCTTTGTTCTGGTGCCTGTGACGGGCGTAGCTGGGTTTTAAAGCGAAAAAAAAAGAATAAACCAAGACCCGAGGATAAGCCCCTCTACCATGCGTTCAGCAGGGAATCTCAGAATGTGCGAATACACGCTTCCAAGAAAAAAGCAATTGCCCTGCCCGCAGTGGCCCAAGTGTCCGAACCCCACTTTGCGGAGACAGACATCTCCGTTTTATTTTGTCTTTTTTTTTAATATAGGCGACCTCTTCCTGCAGCTGGTCGCGTGCTCAAATTCTTGGTAGCTGCAAGGAGGAAGTTTGTACACCAGTTCTGTAGCTTCAGGTCAAGCGCAAACGTTTCGGACCCACATTCTTTACTTGGGCTTCCGATGTTTCAGACTCGTCAGGTGAGCAATAAGCTGGGCTTTAAATCAAGAGATGTCAGTTTTATTGCCTGTCTCGGCTGCAAATGCTTTCTTCCTTTGTAGGACACATGAGGGGCGCAGTCCAGCGGAAAGGAGTCAGTGGCGAAAGCTTGGTCCCGCACAGAGCCAACGGGCAAAAAAAAAATACAGGCAGCGAAGCTTCTTTAGTAAGAAGACTCCCCATTTCTTTCTCTTTCTGTCCCCTCTTCACAATAAGCGGGCGACTGGGTTCTGGGGTCCCACAAGAGCAAAGAATAGTCAGGAAGAAAGAAAGTACGACCGTTTGGAGAGAGCGGCCGGCCTGCATCTTTGCTCTAATGCTGAACAATACGAGATTCTGTTTGTTCAGTAGCCGTCGCGACAATCCAAAGAGGACCGGTCCAAACGTTCGCTTTTTACAAGCAGGAAGCAGAGTACATTTTCAGTGGAAAGCTTTGCTTAGAACAGGAGCTTAATTGGTGACTGTCAGTCATTGCGCCGGCAATTCAATCACGGCACTGAAAGCCTCAGGAGCCGCTACAGGTTCTGAAGCGGCTGTTACACAGAAGGATAAACACGAAAAAAAAATGTATTTGTCGACCGTAGAAGCTGCTGTTTTACTCCGCAAGCACCTGAGCTGCGGTAAATGGTAAATAAATGGGGCTGAAGAGGTTAGTAGGAGAATAACATGGAAAAAAGCAAGCGCAGAACTATATATGCACTAATTACGTTATTCAAAACTATGTGCAAGAAACAAGAACAAGCGAAGAATGCCACCCGCACACTGTGTTCGCATCCCTGTTCCACGCGGATGGGGGGTTTCGAGCACTGCACATGCTCGGACTTACCCGAAAGCCAGAGCCCGGCCAGGAACGCATCTTCAGGTAACAGCGCAAAAAACAGACGGAACACAAGACCAAGAACTCACAGCAGCTCTCGTTGTGTGTTCTTGTTCTTGAGTCGCGTCCATGATTTTTTTTTTTGCGCTGTTACCTGATTCTATAGCAAGTACAAAACTTTTTTTGCCGTAAGAACTTTTGCCTTGAGTGGAGCGCGTGAATGTTGTTGGACGCCATCAGAGCAGATATGGAATCCGTACGACGGTACACAGAGTGCATAAATCTTGATAAGAATTCGATAATTTCTACTTCGAACGTGAAATTCAGAGCTCACTCAGAGCTCATTCATACCCTTAAAGAATGAGCTTAAGCGTCCCTAATAATGTAGCACCTTACACTTACAGATCGTAATAGGCAAATAATGTAGAAAGAAGCTTCCGCCGTTGCTTTCGCAATTCAACTAGGGTTAACTAGAGCTAAACCGCAATTTTTTTTTATTGGAGCTGTCTATTAGGGCGTACCAGAGATGTTGTGTCCGCTAGATAGAAGAACAAATACAGCGGGAATGGTCAATTACGTTGCATTTCAGTATAAACTACAATCTATCCGGTAAATGCGAAGAAAGCGATCAGCTGGTGCTGCTGACGTAAACAAACCACTGGGCTAGAAAGCAAGAAATAGCAAAGCCAAGACCAAAACAAAGAACAGATCAGAAGTGGTTCTGTTCTAGCCAAGATAAATAAACTTCTCTGATTGCTATACAAACATGGTTTGAACTTCACTCAGAAATGCCCTGTTGGCGTTTTATTTATTTTTCGT
The DNA here is from genome assembly GCA_023969395.1 of Amblyomma maculatum. Classification (NCBI taxonomy): domain Eukaryota; kingdom Metazoa; phylum Arthropoda; class Arachnida; order Ixodida; family Ixodidae; genus Amblyomma; species Amblyomma maculatum. Next base: position 17,080 of record JAJIZL010042859.1, read on the forward strand.
CTCAGTAGCGACATTCATGTTTGTTACTCAAAGCCGATGTTACCTTTTGACGAAAATGCAAAACTTTCCGAGTGATATTTCTGCTAGTGATGTTTTATAGTTCCAGCTGCTTCTAGCACCTTGGCGGTAAGCTGGCTACATTCACAATATCGTGGCGCTTTTTTTTTACTTGAGTTCGTGTAGTGTTACGAGACACATACCTTTTTCCGTAGTTAGGAATCATAGCTGCGGTGCCACGTCACATCGCGATGGCACTTTGCAATCGCTGCAAACGCAGTTCGCAAATATATAAGAAAGTTGCGAAGTGTGTTCAGTGTTTGGTGGTCCATTAAGGAAATTCAGTATCTGAATGAAAGCGATAATAACGCTTATGCTAAAGGATATACAATTGCTTTTTGCACATTTTACCCGTAGGATGGCTAGGTCGAAATAGGGTCTGGTTAGAAAATGGGATTGCATATCCTGCTTATAAGGGACCTCTGATATTGGAGATAAAAAAACTGCTCCCCAGTGCACGTATCTTATAAAAGGGTTAAACTGTAGTCGTAAGATTTGAAAAATCGAGTCTCCAGGAGGTTGAGAAGATATGCACCCCGGGAAAGAAGGGCGCAGTACACACGGTGTGCCATGCCTCTCCACGTAGGGCCGTATATTTTCGTTGTGTAATATCAACTAGCCCAAAGGGCCACTTTAGTAAACTCAGATTTACACCCGTGATGAGAAGCCAAATTAAAATCTATAAAAAGATTTACGCAGTCAAAGATGCTGAAAGCAGGGATACCGGGTATTTGAAGAAGCATCTTTTCGTGAAGGCAATTAAAGCATCTGATGGACCAATGTCAAAAATCATTCAGGGGAGCTGCAGGCTGCCGCTAAGATTTTATAATTGCTTTCGCCTCCCTTTGCTGCGGCTGAGTGACCCAGCTGTTTCATCGACGTAATGCTAGTACGAGGTTTGTGTCCGGAACTTGACATTTCTGATATGAACCAACCATCACGGATAGCTGCGCTCTTCACGAATTTTGTGACGGGAGTGAGACACTCCGGTACAAGCTGAGGAAACAACGTTTTGTTAAGGGACGTCTCTCGATTCGTGCACGCTGAGCGTTCGTGAAATGTGCGGCCAGCAGTGACAAAAAACACTCTCGAAGTTTTTCGGAAACTTTGGCTTTAGCGGACTGGGGTAGAAACACTACCTTCAAGTTTAAGTACTCAAGTCGCGGAATAGCCGACAAACCAGAGTAAGGATAATCCCCCCCATAGACACCACCACTACTGCTTTCGCAAAAAGCTGCACAGAGCACGAGTAGGATTACTTGCTTAGTTCTTCTACATAGTTGTCAAACAGATGCATGTACCCTTGCTTGCGTTCAATTGTTCAATTTTTATTTAACGGTTCCAATGACAACATAAGCATGTAAACTTAATTCAGTTTTCCCCCACGACAATACGTCATTACTATGTTCCGCTGAATCAAAGCCTGTCGCTTGTATAAATGTAGGCTGCACTTTTCATGACTCCAGTGGTATGTAGTCCTAAATTTACAATACAAGGTTACAGTGAAGTTAATCCCAAAGCTGTGTGAGGCTAAAGAAGTAATTTTCCCGCTCTTCAAGTGCCGTCCGGGGGTCCCTTGTTTCTGGGAAAAGTAGGGGGAGCTACAGGGGTCGGAATACAAAGACCTTTTCTTCCGAGCGCGCTGTCATTCTTGGCTTGCTAGCGCCTTGTTCCTGCCGGGTCGGTCTACAGATGCTCAGGCTTTGTGCGCGAGAGGCATCCCCAGAGGGGGCGAAAAAAAAAGAGAGAGGGAAACCTGCGAGCAGCGGTTCGGAATATGCGCATGTTGAGAAGGGCACGTTTGTTTTCAAGCGAATCCTACCGTTGGGCGTAAACTTATTGGGCGAGGGTCGGTGTTTTCGTTTGTTCTTTTTTGTAGAGTCTTGCTGTTCAGTAAGCGCACAGTAGGCGTTCAGTTGGCTGCTACTTTCAATATATAGAGTACTATTCGAATTTTGTTTGTGATGGCTGCCCCTGGTCTAAACTTCTTGCCTCAGGGCTTGCGCACGTGCTCCTTGCATGGTGTGCAGTGCGTGCTGGACGAGGTTGGTGCAATGGCTGTACTGCGTGGCTGAGAACGATTCCATCATATATATAACGTAGCCCCGACGGACTTTTCTTGAAGTTTGACGCTGGTCCACTTTCATGAGCTTCTGGTCTTGCGCGAGTCCGACACTGTCAAAGCTTGACTTCAGTTCTCGTTTTCGATCCACGCGGTTCTATTTTGAATAATTATCTCGTTATCAACATGTTGGCAGTGCTGTAAGGCCTGAGGTGCTGGTTACGTAGTGTTTTGTAAATGCTAGCACTAAGTCGAAATAAGTGCCAAGAGGGTGTGATTGAGAACGGGTAAAAGGCTAGGCGGCAAGACTCATTGCTGCATCCATGTGCAGCGAGTGCAGCGACTGTCGTGCTATCTTTAATGACCGTCGCTGTGATTTCTAACTCGCAGATAATTTAAAACATGGAACATGCGGACATTGTCCGCTTGATTGAGAGCGTAAGTGCGTGGAGAATTCTGACTGTGTGTCTTGGTCATGCTCCACCCCGAACCTGCGCTGCGTGAGTAAAAAGCACTTACACCTGCGAGGCGCTCACCATCAACATCAAGCTGGTGTATTCTCAATGTAACAGTATCTTGTTCTTGACCTGTGAGGTTCATGCAGTAAGAAAGTGTCCGATGGCCGTGCTACCTTTCTAGCAAGAAACGGAAAAAATAATGGCGAAAAAAGAAAGAAGCAAACTTTTCTAGTGCATTGTGGTTGGCAGTCGGGCCGCACAGTAGAGGCGAACTGAGGACTACATGCCTACCTATCTTTGGTATCCAAGTGGATGTTGGCTCTCCACATGTATTTGTTGGCGCGGCGCTCAGAGACATCTTCAGCGGGAAGCTTTGTTTCATTTTTTTTTGTGATTATTACTCAAAGCCTGCCCTGCGTGACTCGCTTAAACGGTGGTCCCAGCGCGTCATTTCTACAGTTGTCTTTCCTGACAATTACCAAAATGAAAAACCACGCCATTTTCAAGCCTAAGCAACGTAAGCTGAAAACAAATACCTTCATAATACAGCTTATCAGAGTGTTATATCTTATTTACTGAGCTCTACCGATCTATACAATTTAGAAAGCATCAACAATGACGCATCACGGAGAAATACACGCTTAATTGAAATGAATGCAAATATGTTCCACTGACTAAAAAACGTAACCCAAGAAGCTCGGCATATTGTTTAAATTCCAATGTTTTGGAAAAATCTTCCGAATTTAAATGCCCTAGAGTGTATGTTAGAGAGTACATTTCATGGAGAACTCATATAGAATATGCAACTAGCAAAGCACACATGGTATTGAATACCTTAATGAAAATTTCACACCGCCTTACATGTAAAATATCGGCTGCACCTCACACATATATTACATCGATTGTTGAATATGTCAGCGCCGTGTGGGATTCATGTATGGCTACATTATCAGATATCTTAGAACGCGCAAACCACGTAACTGGCTTTGTTCTACAATTTTCAGCAAAGCATTTCAGAAGGTTGGCTGGGAGTTTAATTCTTGGTAGATCTAGTAGCAGCCTACACAGCTTTATCAATCCCAGTTTTATCAAAACACAACAAATCCGCCTATAATAGCAGTGCTATAAATATAAACTTCCCAGCCTAAAGATTCCATCACTGTTGAAACGTTGTGTTGAAAATTGTAGCCGTTAACAAAAAAAATACAGCTACACGGTTCTGTGTGCGTTCTAAGAGTCTGATAATGTTACCGTACGCGGATGTTACACTGTGCTGACACTATTAAAAATTGGTATAATAAGTGGGAGGCACAGCAGCTCTTTTACATCTCAGGCTGTGTGAAATTTTTTGCCGAGAAATTCAATATCCTGTATGCTATGCTAGTTAAATATTCGACATTAGTTCTTCATGAAATGTCACATTTCAGTATGCACGCGCATTTATTTAGATTCGAAAGCTTTTTCCAAAGGATTGGAATTTAAACCGCATGTTGAGCTTCTTGATATACGTTTTCTAGTCAATTGAGTATATTTGCATTTATTTCAATTGAACGTCCATTTCCCCGCAACGCGTCAATTGGTGGAAGCTTTCTAGATCGTTTACTGTATGCCACAAATGTTTTATTCGTTGAGTGTCGGGCGGCACATGGTGCAGTCTTGTGCGTACATGCGAATTTTTCGTGAAACTTTATGATCAATAGTGTTGCTATGTATTAATAACAATAAAGATGCCAGAAAAAATCCCTGATGTAGACTGATGTAGCATTTTTTAAGGCGTAATGAGATTTACTAGACCGGTAGAGCTCACTAAGTAATAACAGCACTCTGACCAGCTGTATTATGGAGGTATTTGCGTTCAGATTACGTTGCTTACGCTTCAAAATGGCTGGTTTTTCGTTTCGCCGTGGTAATTGTCAGGAAAGACAGCCCTGAAAAATTGCGCGCGATAACCATCGTATAAGGGAGTCTCGCAGGGCAGGCTATAACGAATAATGAACAGAATGGAAGAAAGCTTCCCGCTGAAGCGGTCCCTGGGCGCCACACCGAAAAATTCACGTAGACGGCCAACATCCACTTGGCGGCCAAAAATAGGCCGGCAGTCCTCCGTTTGCATTTCCTGTGCCTGCCAAGCTCACAGCACCGCACTAGAAAGCTTTACTTTTTCCCTTTTCACTAATATTTTTTCCGTTTGGTTCTCGGAAAGCAGCATGGGCGTCCACCACTTTGCGACTACATGAATCTCGTTGGTCAAGAACAAGACCCCTTTAGATTGGGAATGCACCGGCCTGATGGCAATGATAAGCGCGCACGCAGGTGTAAGTGCTTTTTACCCACACCGCGAGAGTTGAGGGCGGAGAGCAAGCTCAAGGCACACATTCAGAATTCATCACGCACTTTCCCTCTCAATCAAGCAGAATATGATCTCATGCTCGACTTCGTAAATTCTTCGTGTGTTAATAAGCACAACAACGGTCATTAAAGACAGCACAACACTCACTGCACTAGATGCAGCAATGAGCCTTGTCGCCTTGCCTCCGCTCTCAATGACACTTGCATGACAGTTACTTCGACTAACATTCACAAAACACTACGCAACCATCACTTAAAGCTGTACAACATTGCCAACATAACGATAACATGACAGGAATTACTCAGAATAGGACCATGTGCAACTAAACATTTCAACTCGTGCATGCAAAGCCGAATTCAAGCTTGTATGCTGTCAAACTCGCGCAAAACCAGAAGCTCATGTAAGGTGACCAACGTCAAAGCTCAAGAAAAGTCCGTCGGGGCTACGTTATATAACTGAAGGAATCGTTCTCGGCCATGCAGTACAGCCATTGCACCAACTTCGTCCAGAACGCAATACATACCCCCGGAGAACGTGCGCAAACCCTGAGGCAAACAGGCACTGAGACCAGCGACAGCTATAACAAACAATATTCAAACAAGGTTCTAAATATTGAAAATAGAAGTTAATTCACCGCCCACTGTGAACCCGCTGAAATGTGACTCCACTTTACAAAAAAGGACAAAAATAAAACAACGAAAACACTAACCCTCCTCCCACCAGGCTTACGCCCAACAGTTAGGATCCGCGAGAAAACAAACTAGCACTTGCCAGCGAGCCTACATTCCGAAACACCGCTCGCAGGTTTCCGTCTATGTTTTTTTTCTTTTTTTTTCTGTTCGCCCCCTTTGTTGGATGCTTCTGGCGCTCAAGGCCGGAACATCTGCGGACTGGCTCGGCAGGGATGAGGCGCTCATAAACACAGAGAAGGGGAAGAAAGACGACGCGCTCGGAAGGCAAGACATTTGTACCCGAGTAGTTTCCCCTCCTTTTTCCTCAACCGAGGGACCCACGGACAACACCTGGCGACACAGTGCCAAAATTACTCCTAGCACTACGCAGCATTGCGGTTAATTTCAGGAAAACATTGTATTGGAAATTTAAGACTACACAGCACTGGAAATATGAAAAGTGCAGCTTATATTTTAAACAGACTACATGTTTTGTTTCAGCGGAACAGAGTAATGACGTAATATCTGTCGTACGGGGATAGTGAATCAAGTTTACATGCTTATGTTGTCGTTGGAGCAATTAAATTAAAATTGAACAATCGAACTCAAGCAATGGTACATGTGTCTGTTTGACAACTATGTAAAAGAACTAAGGAATAATCCTACTCGTGCTCTGCGCGGCTTTTTGCGAAAGCAGTGGTGTAGTGTATATGGGGGAGGGGGGGGGATTATCCTTACTCTGGTTTGTCGGCTATTCCGCGACCTGAGTACTTAAACTTGAAGATCGTGTTTCTACCACAGTCCGCTAAAGCCAAAGTTCACGAAAACCTTCGAGAGCGTTTTTTGTCACTGCTGGCCGCTCATTTCACGAACGCTCAGCGTGCACAAAGCGAGAGACATCGTCTAACAAAACGTTGTTTCTTCAGCTTGACCGGAGTGTCTCACCCCCGTCACAAAATTCGTGAAGAGCGCAGCTATCCGTGATGGTTGGTTCATATCAGATAAGTTAAGTTCCAGACACAAAACCCGTACTAGCATTACGTCGATAAAACAGCTAGTTCACTCAGCCACAGCAAAGGCAGGTGAAAGCAATTATAGAATATTAGCAGCAACCTGCAGCTCCCCTGAATGCTTTTTGAGATTGGTCCGTTAGACGTCCTCATTTCCTTCACCCAAAGATGCTTCCCCAAACACTCGGTATCCCTGCTTTCAGCATTATTGACTGCATAATTCTTTTTTATAAACTTTAATTTGGCTTCTGATCCTAGGTGTCAATCGTAGTTTACTAAAGTGGCGCATTTGGGCTAGTTGGTATTACACAACGAAAATATACGCCTCTGCGTGAAGAGACATGGCACACTGTTTGTCACTGCGCCCTTCTTTCCCGGGGTGCATCACTTCTCAACCTCCTAGACACTCCTTTTGCAAATTTTACAACTACAGTTGAACCCTTTTATAAGATACGTGCACTGGGGAGCAGTTTTTTTTTTTTTTGTCTCCAATATCAGAGGTCCCTTATAAGCAGGATATACAATCCCATTTTCTAACCAGACCTTATTTCGACCAAGGCATCCTACGGGTAAAATTCCAAAAAAGGAAATGTATATCCTCTAGCATAAGCGTTATTATCGCTTTAATTCAGATACTGCATTTCCTTAATGGACCACCACACACTGAACACACTTCGCAACTTTCTTATATATTTGCGAACTGCGTTTGCAGCGATTGCAAAGTGCCATCGCGATGTGACGTGGCACCGCAGCTAGCGATTCCTAACTACGGAAAAAGTTATGTGTCTCGTAACACTACACGAACTCAAGTAAAAAAAAAGCACCACGTTATTGTGAATGTAGCCAGCTTACCACCGAGGTGCTAGAAGCAGCCAGAACTATAGAACATCACCAGCAGAAATATCACTCGGAAAGTTTTGCTTGTTTGTCAACGGGTAACATCGGCTGTAACAAACTTGTGAATGTCGCTACTGAGATGAAAAATAAATAAAAAGCCAACAGGGCATTTCTGAGTGAAGTTGAAACCATGGTGGAATCGCGACCAGAGTAGTTTATTTGTCTTGTTTATTTAGTTTTTTATTGTTTATTTGGCTTGGCTATGTCTTGCTTTCTAGTCACAATGGTGTGTCTACGTCAGCAGCACCAGCTGATCGCTTTCTTCGCATTTACAGGATAGATTGTTCATATTGGAAAGGTACAGCGCAAAAAGACAAAAGACGAACTGTCGCAACTATGTAAAAGATGAAAAGAGAAAGAAAACAAAAAAACTGCCGCCTTTAGTTGCGAACACTAAGATTTTATTTCGGCACTGAGATAAAACAACAAGAGAGCTGATGGAAGCCTACTTGATCCGAAAACGACAGTCGCAATGTTTAAGCCAGCCTTCGGTTATATTAGTTGATAAAGGGGTGTCATTCCTGGATAATTCATAATCTTGACCTTAGTTTTCACGGGAGATGGGAGGAAAACATCCCCCAAAAGTCTATCATCCGGTGTTTATGACGTATGATATGTTTTGACCCCTTGCAATGGGCTTTGCGCAAGTGCTATAGGCTCCTTGTAATCGCTTGAAAGACGTATAAAAATGTGTTTCTTTCCAATAAATTTAGTTGCGAGTCAGCGTACGTCTATCCGTCTTCTTCTTTTCGCCTTGTGTCTTTGCGCTTTACCTTTCCAATGTGAACCAATATCCAATTGTCTATCCTTCTTCGTATAGACCGTTGTTTATACTGAAAGTCAACGTAATTGACAGTTCCCGCTGTATTATTCCAACTAGCGGACACAACATCTAAGGAATATACCTGATAGGATGCTCCAAAAATTGAAGAACCCAAAAGCACTCCCGGTAAGCTCGCGCAGAAGCTCGCATGTGCGGTCGCGCTTGTGCTCCTCACGGCAAGCCTGAGGAGCTCATCTACGTTGCATTCCCACTGCAGGTGCTTCTTGTTGTCATTTGATAGGCGACTGACTTGCTTTTTTTTATACTGAAGTTGTAATTAATCGTGATGACGCAAACGTGCCTCTCTTTTCTGTTTTCACTATAGCTGTAACTGAACCTGGCGATCGATGGCGCCGCACCTAATGTAAAAATGTCTGTTACAAGCGAGACTGAGTATACCAAAATTCAAGGCTAACTTGTCCTTTATAGCCGACTGTCTTCTACATTGAATGTCTGTTAAAGCAAAGGTCCAATTAATAAATTTCACATGGCAGCCATTCATTTGGGTGAACGGTGTTTCTTATATCCGACTACCTGTTATATCCATGCCTTTTATGACATTATGTGAACGATGACGTCAACAATTATCTGCCTCTCCCATAATCGACAGTAAATGTAAGCATGAAATGGTTAGGGGCACCGGGATGGGCTCGGTGCCTTCTTGAGGCTACTAGTTTTGGGCTTGCTTGTAATACATGACATGGAATCATAAGCGCACATCCAGGTGAGGACCAGGAAGGACAGGATACACGCACGAGCGCTAACTCGCAACAATTTTGCTTCAAGTCACAGAGGCATATAGCATACCGATATATTGTGGAAAAAGTGTGTAGAGCAAATTCAAAGGTGTCCTAATGATCGCCTCCCTGAACACCGCAGGAATGTGTGTGCACACACATCTGCCGCGCGCCATTCGTGTGTTGATGGCCGCCCAAACAGTTTCGTTTCTTCTGTACTTTTTTCTTTCTTTTTCCACGCGCACTCCGCGTGCGTGGCGTCCGCTTCTCTTCCTTCCTTAAATCTTTGTTCGTTTTTCGTTTGTTTGCTTACGTTCTTTACCCCCCCCCCCCCTCCCGCCACTTTTCGCCTTGCGGTTATCTTCGCGGGGCGTACTGCGAAGGAGTTCCGCGTACTCGACTCAACTTGTTTCGTTTGTTTGTTGGTTCGCTATGTTGTGCTCCAAACAGGCACCCTATGTGCTCGGCCTGGTCCGCACCACTCTAGGCCTATGACTCAAAGTTGGCAAAAAAAAAGTAGTGCGCAGCGCTCAGATACCAGCGGTTCACGATAAAAGGCTGCAAAATTAAACGATAACCCACTGCTCATAAGTATCCCAACAAAAAGTGTCATGGCAGTTCGGTTCCAGGTGGAGCTCCAGACAGAGCCGGTTTGTTTGTATGCAATGGTACGCCGATGAAAATTAAAGCACAATGAGGGGCTCGCAATGAGATACTGTGATGTTATATATGGGCCCAGGTCCGTTCAGGAGCTCTGGGCAGGTAGCAGAGCAGGTTCACAGACACACGGACGCTTTTCTTTTCTTGACCAATTAACGTAACTGGCAACAGACATGCATACAGCCTAGCTTATCCTAATAGGATATGTCCCAACACAAAACCGTCCTACTTCTGGTTTTCCGCTCGTGGACTAGATGCCGGTGCAGGCGAGTCCGCCGGTGCTCCGTTCACGCCAGTCGCCCGAGGACTCGGTAGCGCGGCAGGCCACGCTCCGGCGTCTGTGTCCGGCGTCTGCTTTACAGTCCGGGGTACTGCGGTGTACCGCGGGGTACCGCGTCACGCCCGGGTACTGCAAAGTGCGGCACCAGTGCGGCAGCACAAGTGTGGCGGCCAGGCATGATGGAGCTGGGCAGTACCAGACCCGGACCAGGTGCCCGGCAGGTGCTGGCGAGCCGGCCTTGTACGCCAGGCCCAGGACGATGAACTCCGCCGCCAGCGACGCCCAGGAACGTCCGACCCGTTCGCTTGTCGGAACAAACTCACGCGCACTGGCCCACCCCGCACGCGGCCACACTTCACTTCCTTTCGAGCCACCCGCACACTCGCCACAATCACCATCATCACAACCTCCCCCCGTTCCAAGACAGTTTCTTGCAACTGTTCTGGCGCCGGGAGGGGGGAGACGTGGCGGGAAATAAATGCACAAACTACACAAATAACCACAAAGCAGAAACACACAAAAATTCGTCACAATCCACACACCATTCACAATCCACAATGCAACACACGAGTTCGTTTTTTTTTTTCTAAATCCCGTTCCAGTCAGCAAAACACACTACTACACCTTTCACACACGGCTCATGTAATCGGCACCAACGTTATCGCTCCCTTTTATGTAGTCTATGCTGAAGTTGTATTCCTGGAGGAATAAACTCCACCGCAACACTCGATTGTTCATATGCTTCGCGGATTGCAGGTACTGGAGCGGCTGGTGATCAGATTGGATGGTGAAATGTTTGCCATACACATAAATATGAAACTTCTGCACTGCCCAGACAAGAGCTAGACATTCTCGCTCAATCGTTGAATAGCGTGTTTCTCGGGGCAGCAGATTGCGACTAGCGTAGGCAACTGGATGTAAAATACTATTG